>WAAG01091363.1:28852-46657 GCA_013390105.1 Tichodroma muraria
AGAAACTCAATCTGGGACACGTCTATTTGTGCAGGTGTATAACACAAGATGCCTGATCAGACCCCAGCCTGGTGGCTGCATGGTGATGGTGTTTGAAACACATGGCTTTGTTTCAACACCCTCTCTCTAAAACGGCATAATGTCAGGTTAAAAAGAATATTTATAAGTGGAAAAATTAAAAAAAAAAATCAAGTGAATAGTGGTTTTTTTCTGCCTCTTTGAGAGGTTAATGTGTTAAGGAAGGAAGTGTTTCACGTCTCTGTAAAATGCCTGTTTGGGATTCTTATATTTATAACTATAACTCAAATATTTGAGAATTTCTCATTTTTACAAACACCTGTAGTGACAGGACAAGGGGGAATGGACTCAAAGTAAAAGAAAACAGGTTTAGATTAGATGTTAGAAGGAAGTTCTTCATTGTGATGGTGGTGAGGTCCTGGAACAGGCTGCCCAGGGANGTGAATAGTGGTTTTTTTCTGCCTCTTTGAGAGGTTAATGTGTTAAGGAAGGAAGTGTTTCACGTCTCTGTAAAATGCCTGTTTGGGATTCTTATATTTATAACTATAACTCAAATATTTGAGAATTTCTCATTTTTACAAACACCTGTAGTGACAGGACAAGGGGGAATGGACTCAAAGTAAAAGAAAACAGGTTTAGATTAGATGTTAGAAGGAAGTTCTTCATTGTGATGGTGGTGAGGTCCTGGAACAGGCTGCCCCGGGAGATTGCAAATGCCCCATCCCAGGAAGTGTTCAAGGCCAGGCTGGAGGGAGCTCTGAACAACCTGATCCAGTGGGAGGCATCCCTGCCCATGGCAAGGGGGTTGGAACTACATGGTCTTTAGAGTCACTTCCAACCCACATCATTCTATGATTCTATGAGCCTGCAATTTTAGAAATGTCCTGATATAGAGCAAAATATTAAAAGGTCTCAGTGATTTTGTATCTGACCAGCTCTACTTATTTATTCTGCACCTACATATGGGCAAAGCTTCTCTGTTTTCAAACAGTTTTGTCAGGTCTTTGAGGAAATTGAAAAATGAACAAGGTGTGCATTAATTCCAAGTGGTCTGGAGCCGGTGACAGCAGTGCATGGGACAGCCTGGCCCTGAACTGCAGGACAGCTGTGTTGTCCATCTGCACTCCCCTGTTCTGACACTCGAGATCATGGGACATCAGAATTTCACTGGTTACGGTTTCCCATGAGCCTCCCCACAGCAGGGTTCCTCTTCACACAGCTACTGGGCTTGAAATTCCTGCCTCCTCCCAAAGTCCCACTTCCCCTGAAAAAGAAAGCATACTTAGTCCCCATTTCACAGCCTGGGTAACTGTCAGGATGATGGGAAGAGATGGAACTTGGGGCAGAAATTCAGGTGATAAGTGGCCTTTGTGGCAGATTCATCAGAGGAGTTTGTCAGACACTGTTTGCTGCAGGGATTCTGGGGAGATTTAGATTGAGATTAACCAAGACTGCTGACTCTAGCCCGGCTCTGTGCTGGGCTGGCTGCTGTTCTTGCTGGTTGCTGCAGGAAGGATGTAGCTCTTTCCACACCACTGCTCCAAAGCCCCTTGCAGCTGTTCCCAGAGACCATAGTATCCTGTTTGTTATTACAATAAATTATATCCTAAAGTACACAGGCACATGTATAGAAGTAGAACTACTTTTTAAGTAAATGTGAGAAAGGCCTTTGTGAGCAACTTTTCTTCCATTGATAGTTATCCTTCACCTTGGAGGTTTAATCTGTTCCAGTTTACCCAGAAAATTTATTCAAACTCTTAAAAAAAAAGTATTTTTTATTAAGACCCAATAAAAAAAATCAAACCACAAAACCCAGCCGAAAAAACCCCCACTCATACAAAACTCCTGAGGGATGCAAACTTCCAAAATTCCACTCCCAAAAATCACCTAGTGCTTTGGCACTAAGCAGTGGTGTGTGGGAAGCAGGAGCTGATGCCCTTTTGAGAAGCTGCACTTGTATCTTGTCTCTGCTTCTGTTGGTTCCTGAGGACTCTGGCACTCATGGAGCCACAACAAACCCCGAAAACCCCTGATACTTCAGGGTTTATGTTAAAATCCTGATGTCTTAGGAATACAAAGATAATTTTTTTTTAGACCTTACCCTTTATCGGCATGAGGATTTCTAGCTCTGTCAGTAGCATTAGTCACAATGTTTTGGATTCTTTTTCAGTAACTGATAAGAGTCCTGCTTTCAGATCTGACATGCAGCTGAAAACCACACTAATGAAAAGAATGGTTTTAGTGATGGGTGGGAAAAACAGGGATTACCCAGGCTACTGGAAAAACTTACACCATCCTGCAGTCGAATTCTTCATGAAGTCAAAGGGGAAAGCAGAGGCTTTCAGTGATTATAAATTAGCCTGGCAACAATAACTTTAATTATGGTACAGCCACAAGAAAGTTCTCAGTCCACTTCATCCTTCCTTTCCAAAAGTCGGTTTAGATTTATTCTGACAGACATATATCAAAGATCTTAAGAACAATTGAGTGTCCCATTTCCTGCGTGGGGCCTTAATTTTGTAAAAAATATTCATTGCACTCAGAAGTTATTTCTGTCTTGTTTTGACGCTACAGATTTAAAGAATGAGATCATTTCTGTTGAATGTCCAGCTGTTTAGAATCTGCATCTCTATTTTAGAAGCACAAGAGGAAAACACAATGTCTTTGCCAGAAAAACAATCAGATAATAAGACTGCATTCTGTTTAATTGGGAAAAAAGAATCAGATATAATGTGTTTTGTGGATGAATCCGTACTGACAAGAATTCCCAGGACTCAAAAATTGTTTAGTCTTGAAGTGACTGCCATTATGTGTGTCGATTTACTTTTACCTCTTGTACTGTATTTTTCCATCTTCATGCATAAGATATTCCTAATACGCTACATTTCCATGCTGAACTAATTTTACTGATTTTATCACATTATTTCACTTCATCATGTCCAGTTTGGAAGTAACAGAGGAGGAATCTTAGATATTGAGTTAGTTAAAAGTAAACTAAATCTGATCACAATTGCTACAGGAAAAAAATTATAAGCATAATGAACATCAGCCTAGAGTTTTCACAACATTTCTTTGCTACTCATAAGCTGATGAGTTTTTTTAAAGCTGGGCACAAGCAGAAGAGTTTATGTGTTTTAGATCCTTACAGAATTAAAAAAACAAACAGTTAAACTTAAGTAGAAGATGATTATTCCAATTTTTACACCATGGGAAGGCAAAGGAGAAATGCTGTGGGGTTTGCTCAGTGGTTGACATACAGTCACTGCCTTGCTATTGTGGGATGTTTTGGACGGAATACAACACTGTCATTATATTATCAAAGAAATTATATTTTTCCTCCCTTTACTATTCCTTTAGATTATTTCTTATTTAACCTTGTTTGTGGGCTTTGAAATTAAAGAACAATTATAAGAGTTTGAGATACAAGAATTTTAGTAATTTAAAAGTTTCAGCATGTTGATTGATTTATTATGATGTTTGCAGCTCAGAGAGACTGTTTAATTATGGCAAAAGACACTTTTCCTTTACATGGAGTTGTTCAATTACGAATTCTGTGGTGGCTCTGGAGATGGAAATAATGATTGAGCCTGAACAATAAAGCAAAAGACAGACTCTGCTAATGCTGTGCTGGGATGTGGTAAAGGCAGATCTCATGGGAAAGCAAAGTACTCACAGAAATACAATCACCACATAATCCATTAATTATTATTTAGAGTATTTTCCATTAAAATCTTAATGCTGATAAATGAAAGCAAATTCTGATGCCATCCCTGCTGTTATGCCCTTACCCTTCTAAAGGGATATGTAGCTTTATTATAATTGCTGAAGACAGAAATAAAAGTCTTACATTCGATCTGCTTTGATGTTGTCTCGATGATTTGCTACAGTGAGAAACATTTACACAAAGGTATACTGGAAATCAGGCAGAATTTCCTTCACACACCCTTAGTATTTTTATAACTAAAGAGCAGTTGAAATTTTAAAAAGGTTAAGTTGCACTGAATATTTTTACTATGTTCCTACTCTATATATTGACAATTACAAATCCCCCTCTACTTGAAGAGGCTGACCCATTTTCCTGTTTTACTGTCATATGCATGAACTGAATTTTGCATCTTGAGTCTGCCACTGTCTCCTACCTACGAATTGTCACAGTGGAACAATCACTCTTAAATCCACCAAAGACTTTTTTCTTTTTTTTCTTTTGCACAACATTGAATAATGTTAGTAACTTCCAGGCATCTGATGCCAAAAGAACAGCATAATTTAAAGAAGGAAACAAATCTCTGTTCTCACTGGGGTAATTGGAGGCACGGGATGTGAATGCTAAGAGGATACAAACCACCCTTCACGTTGCCTTCCTGTCCTGACACCTACAGAGAATGCAACACACTGAAGTGCTTCTCAGCTCCTTGTTATCACACACTGCTGTTTTACTACCATGTTAGTCATACCTTATGTCTTCTTGACCTCTGGTAGAATACCCTTTTCCTCCTTCATAACTTGTCCTTTTGGAAAGCAGAGTTTGCCAGAGGACAGTGAGCCTTTGGTGAGGACCTGAGCATGGCCTGTTGGGTCAGGCCCCTCTCCATGCAACACCATCGCCAGCAGTGGCAGTGGGAGAAGGAACAAGAATCTTGGCAGCACATCTTTGTAATCTGCTTTACAGGTCTGAAGAGCAGCTGGAGAGAGTAACTTGGAAGTCTAAAATGTCCCTTGACTGCTGCTGGTATGCTGATGTAGCAAAAGAACAAGGAAGAATATATATAAATTCTCTGAGTCCTTGACTGGAACTGATTTTTTTCCTAGAAGTTAACTAGCAGAAATTGCATTGGAAACAACACTGGTGTTCCAACTGAAGATGAAAAGATATTATGAAGGTTAACGTCTGAAGAGGATCTTGGGCTGTTTAGCCTGGAGAAGAGGAGGCTCAGGGGTGACCTTATCACTCTAGAACTGCCTGAAAGGAGGGTGTAGCCAGGTGGGGGTCGGTCTATTCTCCCAGGCAACAGTGACAGGACAAGAGGACACAGCCTGAAGCTGTGCCAGGATAGTGTGTTCAGGTTGGATATCGGGAAGAATGTCTTCACTGAAAGGCTGGTTAAGCATTGGAGCAGGCTGCCCTGGGAGGTGGCTGAGTCACCATCCCTGGAAGTGTTCAAGAAATGCCTGGACATGGCACTTAGTGCTATGGTTTAATTGATATGGTGGTGTTTGGTCAAAGGTTGGGCTCAAGGTTCTTTTCCAGCCTTAATGACTTTATGATTCTATGATTATACTCTACAATAAATCATAAACACAAAACTTAAAAGACATTTCAGCCACAAGAGGAAGGTTATCCAAAAATCACATGGAATTTCACACATGGGAAAGGGATAAGTTTCGATTTGATGATCCATGTAAGCTGAGGCAGCAACTGCTGCCCAAATGGACACTTGATCCCATTCTTGTGCCACCTCTTCCCAATGCTGTCCCTTGCACTGGAGCTTGTCTGACCACCTGGTGCCTGAGCTAAGGGAGCTGAACTGGCAAAAATGCATTGACTTGTATTTTTTCAGTGGGTAGTGTGTTTTCTGACAGTTGAAACTTTTCAACCTGTGATTTGACCAGGCAAGTACTCAGTCAAGGGCTAAAGCCAAGGGTGGGTGAGGGGAGGTAGGCTGAATTTTGGCAGCTTTGCTGTGTTTTAAATCATACCCTTATACTCTTTTCTTTGAAAAGTATTTTGGTTTATAATTCTACCATCACCAATCACAACAGAAGAACATTCCTCCTCTAATTTAATTGTTAAATAAGCTACAAGGAGTGGGAAGTAGTAAACATTGCTGTGGTTGCAACTACTACTTTCTTCTATGTTAATTTGTTTATTTTTTCCTAACACAAAAGATATGATAGCCTATAGCTACAAGAGCCTTTAAAAATGTATTTTATCTCCCTTTTTTCCTAATGGTTTGTTTCTTCTTTTGAATAAAACTCTTAAGTTAGCTTTTAAGAGGAGAATGGTTCACAGAGCAATTGTGACAAATGTAAATCAATTTAATTCGAATTGTCATTTTTTTTTTATGTCAAACACTCTTTTGAGGTGGCAGTTTCTTTCTTAATCCATACTGGTGTTTTTCTCTGCATTTCTTCAAAGAGTGGAGTACTGTTTGTGTTTCTCTTCCTTTTCCTAAAAACCATCTTGGAAGAGTCATATGGACCACTAATCATCCTGTAATCTTTTATTTTTATCTCTAGGATTTCCAGTGTCCACAGCAAGGATGTAAAGAACAAACCCAAGAGAAGTCCACTAAGCCCAACCTGTACTTTCTAGGCCTGCTGCATGCTGGAGCTGTGATCATTGTAGTCTTGTACAGGTTTTGTTTTAGTGGTGTATTCACCCTCATCAACTGCAATCCTTTCTGAGATTCCTACCCTGTTCTATTCCAGTCCAAATCCAGCTTGCTGTGAAGTCTGCTGAAAAAACTCCTTTCCAAATTAGAACAAGTCCTACCAGTTGGTAGCAGCCACCTCAGTTGCATGAACAATTTTAACAATATTTGTGTACATTTCTGGCTTAACTATGCCTACTCCTGAAACTCCCTTTTTGGAAATGAAGGAATAAAATATTGCTTAACATGCTCTGTGTATCACAGCAAGACACACTTTAAGCCTGTTCTTAGAACCTCTCATGAAAGGGGAGTTGGCTCTATAGATCTAAAATTCCTTTTAATGCACATTACCAGCTTGAGGACTTACACAGCCTCAGGCACCAAGCATTTTCTGTCTGCATCATAATAACTTTCAGAACAGCTTCCAACATCATAAGTGCAGCATAAAATCTTTCACAGCTTAATGAAAATACAGGATATTTCTGACGGAAGATAAAGCGTTACATTATACATTATAAAATGTGTTTTATAAACTGAAAAACTTTTTTTAATCGAAAGAAGAATATTAATTCAGAGATCGATAAAGATAGATTAGATAGATTAGATAGAGAGATTAGAGAGATTAAAGAGATAGATAGATAGATAGATAGATAGATAGATAGATAGATAGATAGATAGATAGATAGATAATACATACACGTTCCAGCATTAAAACCCCCTCCAAATCTACGTGCGCAGGTGTTTATTTACTCTTGGCTCCACCTCACCGTGTGACGAGCAAGAGTCGCCCATGGGCTGATGCAGCAGCGCCTCTTAGTGATGGAAGTCAATTCTGCATTTAGCTGCTACGGAAGCAGGAATATTTTTGCCTACCTTTCAGTTTTCTTGAATCCCAAGTCACTAGTAACACAGCAAACAAACGCTCTAACTTCCAACAACTTATACCTGAGAGTTACTGTTATTATTCAAAATACAGTTCTTGTGTTTATGGATAGGCATGGGTTTGCACCACAATCTCCCCTTCAGATCATGGGTTGCCATTTATCTTTTTTTTTTTTTTAAGTTTAAATATACTTTTAAAATTGGAAACACCTCTTTTAACTATTACTGAAACAAATTCATGTCTTAAATATACTAAGGATGCTTTTTGATTGCAAGGTGTTTGATTTGCCAACCAGTAGAATTTCCAAAGCGATTGCAGTCTGAGTTCTTTAATCAGGAATTTTTTACTAGCTAAGCTGGCTGAAATTCGACAGAAGCCTTTTATTTATACACAGGTATTCATGTTGAAATAAAATTTTTTAAACAACCTTTGCCTCTTGCTGGGTTTCAGGGTGATAGCATCCTTCACAAGTGTGGTGAAAAGCAACTTATTACTGAGAGACCTGATCAACATGAGTTCAAAAGACTCATGAAAGTGGAAAAAAAAAGGTACAAGAAGAGTGGAAGGTACTAAGTGAAACTCATTTAATTCAACGTGGTCTCTACAATAAAAGTTGATTCTAAGTTCTTGATACAGATAACTCCAGTTAATGAAAAAAAAAGAAAAAGGTGCATTTGTTATTTTTAGAGTTACAATTGTAAATCCTTTATAAAATCAAAAATATTTCCATGGGAAGAATTGGTAGCCTACATATTTTCCTTCCTATGCTCAGAAATACTTAATTTTATGCCAAGTGTGTTTCAGAAAAAGTGATTCAATTGGTCCGATGGGGGACCGTGACACTGAAGTCCCACACATGTGGGACCAACCCCTGAACACGCCTAAAGCCTTAAGCAGCTCATGCTGGCCTTCTCGTATGTTTTTCAGACCTTAGCATTAGAGGCTTCATTATGCGCAGGTTTAGTGTTTCCTCTGGCTCCCTATCACCTCTATGAGCCTTATTTCTATCAGACTTCTTCCGTCCCCCCTCAGGTCGGTGCTCCCGTCAGATAAGCCGGGTCGGGTCGGGTCGGGTCGTTCCCTCGGTGGCACGGGGGGAGCCCCGGCTCCGCGGGCGCTGCTGCCCGGCCGGCGCAGGAAACGCCTCAGCCCTTCTCCCTCCTTTCCGTTCGGGATGAAGGGGGGGAGAGCTGCCATTCATTCCAAGAGCATTTGAATCTGCTGGCAAACTGCAGCCACATTTGCCAGAACGATTGGTGGTGTAAGGCAAATCAGAAAGCGCGTGCATCCTGTCGGAGGTGAGAGAGCTGATTTTCAGCAGCATTTTGGTTCTGCCAAAGCGCTTCTCTCCCGGGGTCTCTGAAACCGAGGGGGAGAAGTTGCTGTTGGAGCTCAGAAGCAGTTGTTGCTCAGGAGGCCTCTAGAGGGAGATCCTGCCCATCTGAACCGGAATGCCCATCTGCTATCTTAATTCCACACGGAATTCCTGAATGTTTAATGAAAGAAGATGATCAGGGTGTGGAGGGGGAAGCTAGAAACACTGTGGCTGAAGAATCAGCTGCAGCACGAGTCCACTGTAAATCGAGAGACTCTTACCTGGGAAAAACATCCCAATCCCTCCAGCCAGGGGAAAAGCTGAAACCAGAGTTCACAGGGCCCATAACCCATTATCTGGAGAACCTACTGTTAGATCTGTAATCATTCATCACGAGAGAAAGCAGTATTGAATTATCAGTCTGGATATGTGGACCATACTGAGTGCTAGCGATTCTTTACATAGCTCAAAAGAGCGCACAGAGACATGGAGGAACAGCTGTGGTCACTAAAAGATGGTTCAAACCAGAAGCAAATCCCCAGAAAAGCCAGAAATAGATGTGTTTTGAATTCAGTGTTTTTGAGATGCCATTCTTGTGGGATGAGCACTAGTAAACAACCACATCTTTTCCAGAATGTTACTTGTACTGAAGTGGCCTAGCAAGTGCATCAATTGCAGCAATTTGAAGATCACAAGCAGAAGAGGATGCCAAGGAGTGTTGGCTGTCCATAACAGATGTGATGAAGCCCCTGACTAGGCAGAACCACAGTTCTGCATAACACCTTAGGCATGATAGCAGTCAAAAAACATCAGAAAAGATGGTCCTTACCAAACATCCTCAAGGGGGACAACGAACATGACCAAAACCACTGTTCTACACCAAAGAGGAGTACCAGAACCAAAGAGCCTCAGACTCCCTTAGGGATGGGTAAGAGCTGGTCAAATCACATTTAACATTAGCTATAGTAGCCAAAGAGTTAATTTAATCTGTCTGATAGTTGTTCACTGCTGCCGCCAGTCAGGTGATCGCATCACTCTATTTGTGCTTTGGATCTGGAATATCTACTGGTCCTGATCGAGGGTCCCTCTCCCAGCCTTGCCACCAGGATCAGCAGGTGAGCGAGTGGTGAGAAGCATTGCCTGGATCACCTACCCTGACTGCAGTGTGGCAGCAGGGCTCAGCTGGTGCAGTGTCCATACCAGCTCATTAAGGATGCACTCATGGAAGTGTTGTCAGCTAGAAACATTGAAGAAAATGAACATCATGGAGAAAGTGCTAAGTCTTTGCTACAAGTGCCCCTTATGTTGTGCTCCTGTCTAGGGTGAGGGTGATCATACACTGCTGCATTCTTGTTAGAGATTTCTAAAGACCTTACTCTTAAGTGAAAACATCCATGTCTGTCAGGTTTATACTGCATGGCTTCACATTCTCTGACCCACTGCCTTGTTCTCTCTCTACTCAGTTTTGGTGAGGCTCCATCTGAAACACATCTTTCAGGAAGGGTTTTTGGTTGAGTTAGGATGGATGCAGATAAAATGGAGGGGAGGATGTGAGGATGGTAAAGGGCTTACACCTGCAAGGAAAGGTTAAAGGATTTGTACTTGTTTCACCTGGTGAGAAGAGGACGAGGAGATGATGAAGGGTCAGGATGAGGACATGATGAGGTAAAGATGAGAAAACTGACGAAAGGGTAAATTCAGTAGGAAAGAGACAATAAATATCATGTGAAATCCCATGCATATCCATAGGCGATAGGCACAAGGCCTTATTGATAACATACTGCTCAGTCATAAGGAGCTTGTGACATCATATGGCTACACTGATTGAATTAAAAATATTTTTCTATATTTTCTAGTTGTCTACTGCAACAACATATAAGACAGCATATGACACTTCAGAGAGAAAAAAATTAAGTTATCAAGTAAAGATAATGTAGAAAATCTGATGCATTCACAAAAAAATACAGAATGCAAAGTCTGGTAAACAATTCTAAAGCTGGGATTGAAAGTAGGAGAATAAAAGTATTGATTATAAACTTTCAAATGTTTTAAGAAAGTCCTGCTTTGTGAAAATATTTATTTGTCAGTAATTTTTACCATGAAAACTATTTGATACTGATAACATCCCACAAATCACAGCTGCGCTCTTGTGGTAGAGACACCAAACCTCAGAATCAGACAGGTGAAAGCCAAAAACAAGTTATGTAAACTCCTTAACTAGTCCTCAATCTAAAATTCTTCATCATCTTCGTTTTTCCTTTTAATTGGCAATCACCACATTTAGGTCAGCCAGCTGGCAGCTGGGTTTTGCCCTGCAGTACCTAAGAATAGTTATGCTGCTTCGGCTTCTTGCTTAGAAACTTCTTTTTTCTGAGCATTTGATCCCCTACTTATGCTGACAGTCCAGGCCGCTTTAAGTCACACTCTTGTGAGAATATTTCTTGAAGATTTGAGTATTACTACAAGATCTGTCACCGTGTGAAGTGTAGCGTGTCATGTTCCTGTTTAGAAATGACTTCCCAGAAAGCTGTGACCCTGATCCTGCATACACAAACACATGCAAACACAAGGATGTTGATGATGGAATAACCCCCAAAACCACTGGAAGTATCTCAGGCATAAAGCTACCCATATAACCATATGTTTGTGAGTTAATGACTACTGCAGACACATGTACTAAGATGATTATAACACAACTGACTACATAACACAATCTAGCTTTGGTTTAATAAGGTGAAAACAAATAGATGAACAAAGCTCTTTTATACTCATGAGTTCTTGAAACCTGTCCTCAGCAGGTTTAAATCAATTTAGAGCAGAGTACCTGGCCCAAATATTTTATAACTTGGAAATGGACGTGAATTACAGAAAAACAGGAGTGAAATGCATCAGAGCACTGAAACTGATAGGAACAGAGCACTGAACTATAGAGACAATATTTTTCTCACTTTCACAAATAAGAAAACTATGCTGAACTGAATGAAAAACCACAGAAGTCTGTCACCATCTTAGCCCAGGTTAGGCAATCACAGAACACATGAAATGATCAAGAAAACAGAAATTGACCTATGAATCCTTCTTCCTTTACATTGATAGACAGCTAGATAAATACAATAATAATTATAATTAATTTAAGATAAAAATTAACTCAACTAATGAAACCAATAAACTCCAATAATTTAATAATTGTTTGGGCTGTGATTATTAGGTCTGCTTATGGACAGTCAGCAGCTACAGCTGACTGGCAGGACTGTAGGCTGCAATGCCTTACTTGTGGCAGAGGTCTCTTGCTGGGTAGTAACGAATCAAGCTGAAGGTTGACTGGTTGGGACAATTCTTCTCCCAGCAGCAAGTGCTATATATCAAGTGTTTGGGCTTAGTATTTCTGAGTAAGTCACTGCTTACTTAAGCTTATAGGAACAGACAAGTGTTACTTATTTTTGAAACTTCATTAGTTTAATTTCTTTAATTATTGAGAAGATTTAAAAAATATTAATGCCAATGTTATCTTTCATTTCCTTTGACTAAATGCATGTAGTTTTCTTTGAAGTGATAAGGAAACAGAGATCTGAAACCCATTCTGGTTTGTGTTCACGAGTCTCCATCAGCTGTTTCACCTTCTGATCCGAGTGCCGTCACTAAGCTCTGGGCACTTACCCTCAGTTACATTGTGCTGAGCATGGTAGAAGCCAGCCATCGCTGTTGATTGAGCCAGAAAGTGAAGCGAGGAAAGAGGAATCTGTGCGTAAGAAAGTACAATCTTGAGCTCGTAATGGCCTGAAAGTGCAAGTTTTAGTTAGTGAAACCTCGGCCAGTGTCCTGGAGCCCCTCCTGACGAACTTCACACGGGGAAAACGTGCCTCTTCCGCGGCTCAAAGCGCTGTCGCGCTGCAGGGCGCTGATGTTTCCCTCGTGAGGAGCACGGCCCCGGGCTTCGGTGAGCGGGGCTCCCTGCCGGCGGAGCCAGACACCGATGGAGCTGAGCTACGCTTCTGCTCCCAGCTCCGGCCAGCGCCCCCGCGCAGCCCCGCAGCCCCTCGTCGGGCCCCATCAGCGCAGCGCTGCTGGGTCTCGGCAGCAGCAGCTTCTCCCTGAAGCTGCCCAGAGAGGGATCTCCGCCACGGGAGGTGAATGGGGAGCAAAAGCCGAGTGGCACTCTTGCTGTTGTGCATGTACCCAATCTATCTTCCCCCCCCCCCACAAGCACACACCTTAAGCATCTCTCTGAAACACTTACCAGGCTGTCAGGCTGTACCTTTATCAGCCCAGAAGTGCTGCTCTGCACTGTTGACCTCTGTCCCAGCAACATTATGAGGAATATAGCAATTTGTTTCCTTGGCAGAGTTTCTGTGTGATACAGTAGATAAATTACATCAATCAAACAGGCGATCCACCCATCCCAAAGGGATAATAAAAACCTGTAAGGACTGATGTATTGAACCAGGCCAAATGTCTGTCTATTTCATTCATCTTCTCTGAAAGTGGCTGACACAAGGTGTTTGATAAGCATTGGTGATTCTTCCTAGCTCACCACCCATTCCCCAGTGATATGCAACTAACTGACTTGCTAGGAGATGACATCTTTCTTTTCACTGCACTTGAAATGTTTTTCTTCCATGAATTGAATTCTTATGAACATGCATAAAATTTTGAAATCCATGACACCCTCTGGAAGCATTCTGCAGCTTTTTGCTTTGGAGGCTTGCTTAACTTCCGTTTTTGTCTTAACCTTGCTAACCTTGTTTTATTAAATGAAAGCCTGATGTTTTTATTACTTTTTGACTAGTGTACTTGTGGCTAATTTAAGGAAGGTAGAGAAGGTTCTGGGGGATTTAACAGGCAAAAAAGTATTTAAAAAGGTATAAATGCCCATGATGAGGAAAAATTTTGTGTAATAATAAGAAAAAAAAATGAAGGGAAGAAAATGAGAACTCTGTTTAGGTTGTGAAAAAAAAATGTTGTCCAACAGCTCAATGTATTCCTATCTGAAATATCTAGTAAGAGATTGTCTGTGTCTAAGAATGGACTGGAATGGAACCCTTAGGAAAGACTGGGTAAGGATACTCCTGCATTGGCGTTAAATGCTACTAGATGCTTTCTCTCTTTCTGGTGTTCCTTTATGTTCTTCCATACGTGAGAAACAAACTACACATCTCATGTTTGTGTCCCTGTTCTTTTGTGCTTTGGCATCTGATCTAGTTTGGATTTAGTTTCATAAGTTTCAGATCAGGGTTATAAATGGATCATATAATGTTTTTTATCTAATCATCATTATATATTAGAGGAAGAAATTTTAAATCAATTTATTGCTTGTCCATTTTATCTCCCAAGATGTAATAAAGATACAGCTAGTTTAGGAAATAGCAGCAGAACAATTATCTGGTCAATACCTGCAGAGCATTAGCCCAGTTGGCTCCAGGTGCCTCTTGTCACAGTCAGGCAATTTTCCTTCCTCCTGTCCCCTGGTCCTTCTAGCACCTGGACACACACATAGAATTGGTAGGGAAGCAACTTCTGCAGGGCTTTCTGTACTGTAGGACTTTGCATCTCCTCCATGCCCTCTAAGGACACACAAAAAATGCAAGAGGAAATAGTCAGGCTTTGCATACGTGTGGATTTACTGCTTATTAAAACACCAGCATTTCTGGATATCAGATGCCCAGACTGGAAATATAAATAAGTTGGTAAAAATAAACAGGGCAGACAGAACTCAGTGCATTAGGTCTAATCCTGACGATAGCGTGGTGTGGCCTCATTTCACACTGGGAACTGGCAGAGGTAGCAGATAAGGAGAGAGTGGTGACAGATGCCAGTTGGCACCAGATGAGGAAGCTTGGGTTTATAGCCCACACTGTGAGTTAATAATGGCCACAAAAGAGGACACACAGACCAAATTGTATGCACTGGTGAGAAACCTTCTTAAAAGTCAGTCCCAACAAATGAAAACTGGGGTTTTGTGTGCTCCAGTGTAATGATTGTGCTGAATAGAATACATCTGCTGCTGTGGATGCAATTGCCAAAAACCTTTTCAAAATTCCTTTAGATTTTCCCTACCTTAAAAACATCACATAAAATAGAGCTGGAAAAAAATATTATTTTTCTGAATGACTCTGGCTTTTGAATACAACTTTTCAGTCCATTATAGCAAAGAATGGTAACTGAACAGAAAACTGCATTGGGATTCATCAGCTACAGAGTGTCTTCTATAAAATACTGAACCTCTACACATATAACTTTATAAGCTTCTTTTAAGAAGTAGTGTGCTTCCAAATAGCTGATTAGGAGAAATTAAATGTCAACATACATCTGCTCTGTTTTTTTAGAGTAAACAGGGAAATTTTCAGTTTTCATTCCTTACCCTGGGGAGAATGAGGTGCCCTGCGAGGCAGATTCCTTCACTTCTGCTGCTGTGTGAGGCTGTGCCTCTCACCCACATCACAGTGTAATGTGGGCAGAAGTCTAGTATGGAGTTTACTTGGAAATAAAAGCTTGGAAGTGAGATGTGGGACACAAGGTGTGGAACTAAGTGTGACAAGCTATTACTAAAAGCAATACAATGGGGAATTTTCATAGATATAAAAGCATATATCTAAATGATTTGAGGTGAGATGTTGAGCAAATTGTTTCATCTTCTTACAATGGTTCAAAATGAAGATAATTATACTTACCCTATTGAATAAACTAATTAGAGATCTAAACATAGAAGGACAGTATGTTCCTAATATGATAATCCTCAGCTCAAGGAAGAAAGTATACCAGAGAGATAACCAGAAAGGGAAACAAAGGAATGTCAGCCATCAGTCTGTTGCCAAAGTGGCAGAAATGCCTCTGTGGCATTTAGATAAGGACTGCCACGAGAAGTTCATCAGGCACCTTCACAGCTCTCTTCCTCCTTCATCAGCATTGACTTGTGTACCAGTGGTTGTTCAGGTGCCAGTAAACTAAATAGAAATGGTATCTTCTTCATTTGATTATGTGCTAACTCCAGCATAGATCAAACAACTCCATTGTTTCATCTTCTGATCCTCAATGGGCAGCACATGCTCCTGTGAAGACAGGCTGTCACCGATATCAGATATAAGATGGGAGGGGCATATTTGAAATATTTGGTAAGTCCAAGGGGGATGTGGGAAGAAAGCAGAAGATGAAGTCAATAGTTTGGTTTTTTAATAGCCTTTGGAATGTAATACGACATTGAGGAGTGAGGAGTCTGTGCTATGTTGGTACCTAAGTATTGTCTACACTTGACACTGATCAGGCATCCAACAGGGACGATCACTGCTCTTCAGGTATTGAAGACTGAACATAGACCAGGAAGACCTCATAGTAGAGCTCAAATAGAAAAGCAGGGATCTAAACGAAGCCAAACCTTTTTGCAACACAATACCCGCCATGTTCCTCTTGGTTTCATTGCTCCAGATTGAAAGAGGTTTAAGCAAAGTCTTTATTATTTCTCCATATAGAATGCAGCATGCTAACCTCAAAAGCTTGAAAAAGGAGAGTAACTCCCAGTTTGGCTTTGACTGGCCTAATTTTCTCATTCCTTTTCTGACACGTTACATTTAGATACGAAGTACTGAAAGGTAAAGTTTTGGAAAGCATTACAGTTCACCTGTGCTGGTAGCCCCTGTCAGTAGAGTGGCTGTGATAAGTACCTAGGGTTTTGGTAGCATGGCAGAATTTCAGTTCTCCTCATGTTTTAGTGAAATAAATGATTTGGGCGTTTCTGTATTACATAACTGTCTCTAGAACCAAGTCTTCAGTCAATAAAAATTCATCTGCTGAAAACCATATTGTCAGCTGACAAAGTTCTGACAATAATACAGGCCTTGGCTCAAGTAAACTGGGCTCTATCCCACCAGCTCTTAACTGCTAGTACTATTTCTTTGCATTGTCTTTCCAGCTGTCTCCAGAAAAGCAGACACACCTAATGAGAGGAGATTGTCTCCATCTCTGCTCAATCCTCAAAAGAACACCTTGTGGTCAGTTCCCTAATGATTCTTGCTTTTTGTCAGAATACATGGAAAAGTACCTTAACATGAAAACATTGTTTGAATCTTGGTTCCAGGGTAAAAGTCATCCTGCAATGGGTTATGAGAAATAAATACAGTATTCTGGGCAGATTTTTCTGAGTAGTGATAAATATCCTTAGACTGATAAATGCAAGAATGACTTATTTTCTTTTCTGCTTTCCTAAAATTCCATTGGTTTCTCTTTTTTTTTTTACAGCAAGGTGGACAGACTTGTTTTCAGAGGCTTCTTGGTAGCTGAAATTCCTTGCTTTTTATTTTATGCATTATTAAAGGCATGCAATAATCCCTCTACAATACACTGTCTGTCAGTTTCAATTGCCCAATTAAGTTGTTGTGGTAAAGTCATTATAACTATAACAGTTTATATCAATTACCCATTGCCAGCCCATCATTAGTAATAAAATCTTAGTATCTTTCTTTGAAGTCTGGATGCTACTTTTTTGCTAGGGGACAGGAATAATAACCTGACCATGCAAGTGAAAATCATGGCTCATTTTTACAGTCCAGAGTCAGTCTCCTCTCTGTATCCATGTATGTATGTCCTCTCTTAACTACAACAGTAAACTGATCAAAAATAAACTAAGAAATAAGAAACTGTTCAGCAATAGATTTCATAATGCAGTGTATAACTGAATGTTGGTGAATTACAAATAGTGCACCCATATGATTGCCAAACTAGGCATGATTTGAAAATAATATGGATATCCACACATATCACAACATTTACTAAATATTGTTCCAGGATTGCTTATGGCTATATGGCTTTTTCTCCAGAATTGAAGCTAAGTTTGAAATGAGCAAAAAAAGACTGAAAAAGGTTCACATAAAAAATCCTTAGTAGGCACGTAGTTAATTAGATACTACAATAAGAATTATACAGGTCATGTGCTCTTAAGAGCTCAAGGAAACAAAACCTGAGCATTGAAACTAATAGTTCCATTCACCTGTGGGAGAGGTGGCCAAAACCAGAAAAAAACCCCAGGACTCAATGTCTTTCATAACGGTCACATCTGATTCTCTGCCCACTGCAGTCATAGCACAGGATATTCTCTCAATAAGTTGGAGCTGCTGTTCAGTAGCAAGTGGGACTGTGGGATCAAAATGAGAATATTCAGCATTTGGGCAGAATTTACATATATTTAAGATCCTTATTAAAATTAAAATGGATAACAGTCTGTATAGGTT
>WAAG01091378.1:5509-17317 GCA_013390105.1 Tichodroma muraria
AAAAAAAAAAAAGCACCTAAAACCCAAACAAACCCCCCAAACAAGAACAACAAAAAACCCACCAAAACTAAAAAACAACCAAACCAAGAAAACAGTAAAAATTCCTATATGCCTGTGGATAACCCAGTGTGGCACAAGGCGTGACACTCTGAGAAAATAAATGAACAGATACAGTAGACATTCACTGTGTCCTGGCAAAAATCCCATTTTCCTGCAATTAGGTAGGACCTCAGTGTCATGAGGAGTTTTGGTGTTGTTTTTCTCCTGTGCTGAAGTAAATGTGTTTGTCTATAGGGAGATAAAAGAAACAGGAACAAGGAGGTCTCTGAATGCATCCAGCCTAATGATTCATCTGTCTATTAGTCACCTAATTTCACAGTTCATAAACTTTAAAGGTTTCAGTTATGAATGGGCCCAGTGGTTCTGGGATAAGAAAATACTCATCTTCCATAAAGAACAGGAAAATAGGTTTATGTGATACTGCTCTCAGCTGGTTTTCATTCTCAAAAGCAATATGTGTTAGAAGAGAAAAAACCCCAAGAAACTCCATCAGCCCTAACAGTATTATCCAAATCAGAAAGATTCTCACCTCATAATCTTGTTTGCTGAGAGACTCAATATGTCCATTTTCACACACTCACAATTTGTATAAGTTGCATTTTCTTCTAGATAACAGACAAGAGCTGTGGTGTGAGCACCAGACCTAATCAGATCCTAAGCTGGATCTTTATGCCACCACTCCCATCATTATAGAAGTTTTCCCTTCACTGGAAAATGACTGTCTATACACTGTTTAGATATCTAGTTCCAGGATTTGAGCTGCACATTTACAAGATATGTTGCAAGAGCAGTGAAACAGGAAAAATTCAATTCTAGCATTATTTGTAGACTGTGATCCATGTCGTGGAAGAGGTACTCATGGGAAAAGGCTTTCTGTAACTGCAGAACAAAAAAAAAGTCAGAATAAAAAACTCATCAAGTTCACTATTCCTATTTCTCATGAGGATTCCAGCTCTTCTCTAATCAGTAGCTTTATGCAAGCAATGACTTAAATAGGAAGCGTTAAAAGAAATTTTATTCCAGAAATGCTTTTTAAACCACAGTAAGAGTTCACTGCTAATCTCCCTGGGCACATGAACAAAATTACTTTGAAAACATAAGAATCAGCTGGCAAATGTCACTGGCACAGTAATGGATACATCCTGGAATTTGCCCTATAGGCAGAAATTCACTAGCTGTCACCCCTCAAGCAAAAGCGTGAGTAAGCAGGTGGATTATTAAGGTAAAGGTCAACATCTGTGTCCTGCTTTAAACAGGGGGAAAAATGAATGCCCAGATGTCCCCAGACATTTTAGGTGTGTTCTTACCTTCAGCCTCATATCAGCTGACATAACTAGGGTTATTAAATACCTGCCTTTGGTTTGCATGACCTGCCACCAGTTAAAACGTGGCTGGGTGCAGAAAAGCACTAGAGAAACTTTAGCTCATGAAGGAGAAAGAATTGTTAAGAATTTGTGGAATTGATTGAAACAGCAGAGGCCTGAGGTGTTTAAGAAAACCAATTAGGAAGCGCAAAGGGCACGGGACCTCCTACACAGCTCAGTATATTCCCACTACTGTGTTCCCTGTGGACAGGGAACTCATGCCTGGAGCATTTGAGTGAATGAGCCACTCAGAAAACAAACCACTATAACATAAACTTCCATCCTCAAAAAGTATCTTTCCCATGCTTGAAAGCAAGAGACCAAGAATAACACACAGCAATAGGAACATCTCAAGAGGCTACCTGGTACACTGCTGGTGTTGGGCCCTCAGATCTGGGGTCTCCAAAAGTCTGTTCTTCAGGAAGAGACTGCCTGATTCAGGGTAAATTACAAAAAAATCAGTCTTCCATGAATGAGCCCTGTGTCACCTGATAAGCAAATAGTGGTCAACAGATCTCCAGGCTTTTTGATCCCTATCACCTGAGACACTGCAGTGACATTTTTAGAGATGCACCACTGTTGCTTGGAAAGGCAGGCAAATTAGAATTTCTTCTTTCTTTGCTAATGAATGATGAATATGCTTTGATGAGTTCAGTAAAAGAATAATTGCTATTTAGAGATTTAGTCAAAATGTAAGCTTCAAAGCAGGCACCCTGATTTTTTAAAACAGCCAGCCATTTAGTAAGGAAAACAAGTCTCATTTTTCTAAATCAAGCATGTCAGGTTGGGCTCAAAGCACTATTTTGATTTTTGAGAAACATTGGAAATTTGATGGAAGATATATTTCCAGTCCACCAATAGCTGCTGAGCTCTGCTCATCTTCATAGATGGGCTAAGTCATTTAGCACTGAGATGGAAAACAAATCTTTCCAGAGTTCGGACCTCAAAGGTTAAAGGAGATGTAACATTTCGGTAATGTCGCAAGTGATTTCTTGAAAACACGTGTAAAAATATCAGAATAGATGCCATTTCCAAGAAGAAAATAAACTATAGGAAAATACGCAAATTGACAAGTGCCATTATTCTTTCCTTGACCAGTCCTTGGTATGTCTCAATTGTCCTACTTTTCTTTTTTTAAGGGATGTTGCCATAGTGATATTACAGAACCTGCAAGACTGTCCCAGCTATTCATCATCAGAGATTAAAATACATTATGAAATGGGGTTTAATATATTATAAATTATACATACTGCAATACCAAATTCTATTATAAAACAGGCTTTAAATAACATATTGTGGAACTAGAGTAGCTGTCCTGAGTTCAGGTAGAAGATTGCTTTATATTATAAAGTCTGATTTTTCAGTTTCACTAATGGCCCTGAAAAGAAGTGACCCACTATGAAATTTTATCTACAGGCTTTCATTCATTTCACAATCCTTCCAAACAGCTGAGACCGGAGAGAGACATGAGGATAGATTCTATGCCACTGCGTGGGCACCCAGTGTCATTCAAGATGCTGTAGTGGAGCCAAAACTTTCCTGTGGGGCCAACAGAGACAAGAAAGGAGCTACGGAAGAGTTTTGCTTTTTTGGACAGCAGCTGAAGGCCAGGAGTGGTGCCCCAGGGCAACACTATTGTAACTAGAGGCTTATTCTAGACTGAATTGTGCCAAAGAAATGTATTTTACTTCACTCCAGGGAAAGTGAGGCTAGAAAGAAAACAACCATATTTGCTTTTAAAATGGGCCTTGCCACAGCATTTCTGTTCCCTGTGTTTAGGAGGAAGTATGAAATTCCCCCATAGTTTTCCTTCCATCCCATATAGCAGTACATTTATTAACCACAAAGCCAGTTTTAGTTTCTGGGCTGGAGAACCTAACAAGGAAGACCTCTTCAGTTCCAGATCCCATCCAGAAAGCACCCAATCCTAAAGCACTGGAGTTCTTGCTATGCACTGGAAGCAGGAGCCCGCTGCATCGCCCTGAAGGCAGCCGGTGCCGCATCCCAGCCGTCCTGCTCCCCGCCGGGAGTATTAGCTCCTCCGAAGGAATTGTATCCCTACGAGCAACGGGAAGAGCAAAGAGGCGCAGCAGCAAAATAACCTCCCCCAAGTCGCAGAGCAGCCGGCTGTGCCCGCAGCGGCCGCGGGCGGCCCGGGAGCTCCGGGCGAGGCGCCGCCCGCCGCCTCTTGGAGCGACATCCAGCTGCTTGCACGGCTGCAGAGCCAGCGCCTCGGCACTGCCGCGCAGCAAGCAATCCAGCAAGCAAGCCGTTCTTAGCAAGAAGTGCTTTCCTTTGTTAAGCGCCGACATTGAAGTCTCTAGCCAATTTTATACCCGCTTTACGTAATATTTTGAGCTTAAAAATTGCTGCTTGCAAGAGTTTGCGTTGTCACGCTGGCGTGAGCCCAGAAAACACAAACAGGGACCCAACAGTCTAATCAGTTGAGTGCCAGCTCCAGGGTTTCCGTTAGCAGCCAGCTTTTCTGGGTGCTCCTCAGTGAACTGGTGCTTAGTGGTCAGCCTAACACGCATGTAAGTGCTTGGTGCTGGGGGATTTATGTCATTCTTCCACAAGCCAAGTCAAATGCAGTTTTCCTCATTGCACTTCAGGATTGTGGATTTGAAACTGGCAAGTGATAAGGGCAAGAATGCTAAATGGATCGTGTCAAGCAAGTCACAATCATGACTATTGTTATATGTCACCTTGAGACATCAGGAGCTGTGTGCTTCACTAGATCCAAGCAGTGACTTCTTTTCCCCAGTATCTTACGTACAGATTGCTCACACGACTATGGAGCTGCACCAAAGCTCTGCATAAATCTCTGTGGCATTTATTGTCTTTCCAAGCAGCAGACAAGTTGTTTTTTTTCCTAACTTGCTACAGGAGCAACACATTTCATTAACCTGGCTTTTATTCATGCCAACTCAAAAGGTCAGAACCAGTAGCCTCAAACAGTATCTTCATTTTAACAATGAGGTTTTCCTGCTGATGAGCATCAGGCACTGCTGAAACCTCAAAAAATAAACATTATGCTCATAGGTCCGTTAAGTATGGTAAACTATCCATTTATCTTGCAGCTGCCAAGCACACAGTCCTCTAATTGCTGGTACAGATACACCACTGTAGATCTAAGTTTTACCTACCTTGTCTTGAGACTTAATCACACATCTTGTGCACTGTCTACACAAGCACCCAACATTATTTGGACTCATCCTAAGTCTCTTCAGAAATACATGTAGTTTATTTGTGTGATCTGCAAGTTGTTTATGCCCGTACCAGAAACCCATCCTAAATAAACGCTGAGCCTGAGGCTTTTATGCTTTTACACAATCCAAAGGTTTGAACAGACAATGGCATTCCATTCAGAAGATCACACGGAGAGTCAGCAGAGTCAATCAATTTGCTTGCTTCCTTGCCCTGCCTCATAAGTTAAATCTCATGTGTGCTTCCTTAGACTACACGGCATTGCACTTCAATGCAATGAAAACTTTGTTGCCTGAAGAAGTGTAAATAAAAATACAAACTTTAAAGGAGATCAATCTACTTCTGGATAGACAAAAATCCATACGATTTCTCCCTAAACTGTGTTACAGTTTAAACTATTCATCGGTATTAACAGGGTCCACAGTCTACAAGCATCATTTTCAGCATCTTTCATCTGCTCAAAGTAACAAAAATTGTCTGGTTGACACCCAGTTTCAGAAGCAGCTTCCTAATTAATACAGGAACTAGCAATTATAGTGTCCTCAAATATGAATGTCAATTCAGAAGGCCCAGATTTTGGGGCATCTATGGTAAAGATCAGGCCTCTCTTAGTGTGCTGATTCGGGCATCCAAAAATAATGAGTTAACATTGAAAACTCAAGCTTATTCTAACAGTACTATCCAATGCAGGGATAAATCAATCCATCATTTTCCCTGGTTCTCTCCAGCTAAGCTAAAAATCCCCTTTACATCGAATCAGATGTCTTCTGAAGCATGAGGAAAATAAAGACAAAGATGAATCAGCATTTTTGATCAACAAATTTCTCTGACCCGAAAGAAATAAAACACTAACTTGAACCAACACAACTGAGATAAACCCTCAGCCAGAAGCACCATCTCTCTAGGGTGTCTGGGATGAACTACTTGACATGTTGGCTTGATCGCTATTTCATGCACACTAAATAAATCCACCTGAGTCTGATGATATTTAAGTTAAAGCAAGGACCATTTAAATTGCAAACCAATTCTAGTCAAGCATGTACGTTTGAAAAATCTGAGATATTTAGCCAGAAGAGAAAGTGATGAAATGAGCAGTAATTTATGGTGATATATGGTTGACAAGTCTTCAAAAAGAATGTTCTGATCACGCTTGAACACTTTGAGACATATGTGAATGAAGCCATGCTTTTTTCAAGACAAAGAAGGAAATCACAGTGGGAAAACCCCACAAGGATCATCAACATGTGCTGCTTGGCTTATAGACATCATCTCATCTACACGAAGGTGCAGTCTGGGCAGCATGCTTGTGCTGTCCCAGGCTGTGATGGTGGCAGGATGCAGCCTCACAACCTCCTGCGCACTCAAGCTCGCAGGTCGGCTGGAGTCGTCTCCCTTGCAAGTTATGTGATTACAGAGACAAACCTACAAAGCCATGAATTAACCCACGAGGAGCCCAATAGCTGTTGCAGCCACTAGGCTTAGTCATGAACATACTAGGCTCGCTTCAGGTGGCTTGGCAGGTACAGCCAGCTGCAGCTTCACTGCTTGGTGTGGCTGGAGGGGGCACCTAAAGAGTGGCTGCGTGCTCAGAAACACGTGACGGAGTTTGGAGATGAGCGCGAGTGATGTCAAACAACGGTCACTGGGTGTGATGGGGCCCCAAAATACTGACATGCAGGGAGAAGAACGCGGCTTATACCAAGCTGCCCCGCTTCAGACACATGCCTCTGCCCACTGCTCCTTGCTGTACTAAGGATATTTAATGCAGAAGGAACCTTTCACATTGCTAGGTGCTCATTTTCAGCTTCTTTCATGCAAGCCCTGAGCCCAAAATATTTGCAAAGAGACTGGCACTGCATAATGTTGAAAGAAAACCTGGTAATGACTATGAGAAACTTCTACTCTCATCTTAAGGCTGTCTCGTCTTGCCAAGGAGAGATGAAAGACAGGTAGAGGACAGAGTTTCTCTCTGATTTTATTTTTTTTTTAAATGAAAATTCCCATAATGTATTTGGGTCCAAGAAAGAGGAGGAAAATAGACTTCCTTTTTCCCTTAGCTATGATTCTAGAAAAGGTTGAATAATTTTAATCTATAACTTTTCCAAAGGATCAGCTTCAGGCAGAGAGCAAAATCTGAAAATCACAGGACCACAGGAAGCCAACTCTCAGTTTGAAATCTCCAGCAATGTCAAACACTAAGATAAATAACACTTCACAGCACTGCTAAAGTTACTGCAGTGATGTGTACCCTTCCTCATTGAAGTCCACTACCTGGGGAAAGCACTCTGAAGGCTTCATATCCTTTTGTCCATCTCTTCAGGTGCTGCTGGTAACCATATACTGCCACTCTTCCATAGCAGCATAGAAGAAACTGCAACACAGATGAGCCCCGAGCCTTGCTGAAACCTCTGTGGGCACTGCAAGGCCAGAGTGCTCAAGTAAATGGAGCTCAAAACTGCAAAACAGCACTAGCAGCTACTTTTACATCCTTCAGTTCCAGCCTGCCCCTGTGCAAGCAGCAAACGTGTCTCACTTGGCTGACCAAACAGAGTACCTGAACTCACCCAACAGCACCTCCAGAGAGAAGGCTGTGTATTTGCAGAGCAGATGCAGTCAGTGGTGCAGGGACTGGCTTCATCAAGACCCAGAAGTAAGAGCAGCACGAGCAAAAACATAACTTGCTCTATTGTGGTTTATTTTGTAACCTCTAAACTGCATTACTATGGAAATGAGACTGGAATCTCTGAAAAACTGACAAATTCCAGGAATTTGTGAGTTGTTAGAATATTTGTTGACTTTTTTTAAAATAATTAAATTTTTTTTAGAATCATAACGTGATGAACTGACCACAGCCCTCATTCCTGTTCCCTTGTGCCAGCACAGGGAGAAGGCAGAGAAAACCAGGAGTGACTTTGAGGCCAGGAAGAAGGGACAGTGTGGGGGGAAGGTGCTTTAAGGCTTAATTTTTATTTCTCTACATCCTACTTTGATTTGACTGGTAATAAATTTAGTCAGTTTTCCTCACTCAAGCCTGTTTTGCCCATTATGGTAATTGCTGAGAGATCTCTTCCTCAACCTTATCTCAACCCAGGAGAATTTCAAAGTATCTTCTTCCCTGTCCAGCTGACAAAAGGAGTGATAGAGGCAGCCTTGTTGGGCACCTGGCATCCAGCCAAGGCCAGCCCACCTACACATGAATTGTCTAACATGTACATTTACATCTCAAGAGTGTCAAATGAGGATTAATACTCTTAATTCATTTTCTCCCTTAAAAGAAAAGATGATCTTCAATGGTCTTTACATCTGAAGCACGTACTACTCTTTCTAGCACAAACAATAATATTTGCCAATTACTTACTAACTTTTTATATTCCTACAGAATTTCACTGAAAGCAATTTCTTTGTAAGTGAAATGTGCCTGAAATATTAAGTGACTTAAGAAAGAATATACAAGACGATCGAGAACATTTTCTTAGTACGTATTTTTATACTGAAGAGGGGATTCTGAAATATTCCATACGATAGTCTAATTTAACTGGATTTGTTTGGAAAACAGATGGAAAAAGAAAAATCCTAGTGATGTCTAACCAAATCATTCATTTCTCTTTTAATTTAAACATTCAAAACTGCATTGAAATTACATAATCAAAAAAATGCCACAGAGCTTCAAAGTCAAATCATTCATCTCCTGCTTCTATCAGATCCTTTCACATTGGCAGCATTTCATTGTGTAAAGAGAAAGGGAAAAAAAAAGAAAAATAGAGAAAGAAGTAATCTCATTTAAATTCATATTTTTGCTATGGGGGGCTCAGTGGACAGCAGCTGGGCACCGCTGCTATCAGCAATGGGTAATCATCACAAAGGACAGTCATTGCCTCAGCATCTTTATGTTCAGGACAGCTAAGGCATCCAGAAAATGACAGGAAAGTCTGTAAATACATATGCAGAAAAGCCTAGGAGATTTTTCTGGCTCTCAGTTCAGCCCACATGCTCAGGTCTCCCCAGGGACAGAATACAGCAAAGGAGAAGGCCACTTTCACAGGGTTCAGCGGGTACTAAAGAAAAGCCAGTTTTCTGAGGACTGGCGCTTCAGTGATGGAAATGAGCAATTTGAGTTTGTCTTGGAAGAAGAGTAAACAAAATTTTTTACCCATATGGTAACCAAAGAGCAGCTGTAGAGATTTCCCTGATCTCAGACTAATTTTTGGAGAATGCTGTGTGTTCTCTGGAGGGGGAAAACGCGTGGTGGTTTCTCTCGCTGTTTTTCATCAAAGAACTGAATTTCACTTGCAGTCCTAGATGGTGTGAAAACTGAAACCTCAACCCAGAAGTAGGGTTCATGAAGCACACTCCAAAGCACTTTGTCAATATGTTACTCCCTACATCAAAACTGTAAAACTGCGTCAGAAGTAACACAGTGGGAACCGTCTCCTGATTTTCTAGCAACAAAATAGACAAGAGGCAGCCTTAAAGTACTTACTTTGCAGCCTATCTTACAACCAGCCCAAAAGGCACACAGCATAAGTTCCTCCCCATGTCATTTCACAACATCACTCCTTCAAAAAAGTTCAGTTTCTTTATTGAGATCACAGATAATGCAACTATTTAAATATGAGAGGCCAATTACTCCAACGGCTGTTCAAAAAATAAAGTTTTTGTTCTATCATATGTATTCAGTGAATGACAGCCATAGAAGGAGAACGTGGCCTTTGCAATGCCCTATGACTTCGCCATCAGGATTATTGCAACAGATGTGGAAGCAACATGGGTTGTTGGCTGAGTAACTCCCAAAAGTAGGGATTAAAGCAATAGAACAAGCTATTTTCCCAGACCCTGTTAAACATTCGAATTCCCAGTGTCCCATTGTTATAGCAAAGAGAATAACAAGAAGAAAAGTGACACAAACACAAATCTGTCCAGGTGACTGTGATTGTCAATGAGTTGGTGAAGGATAGCCCTAAAAATGGATCTATGAAGAGATCACAAAACCAACTCCTTTTGTGATATAATCCTGGCTCTAAGATAGATGAATGTATTAGCATTTCTACTGTATGTCTCTAATGTTACCGTTCTAATTCAATACACAACTAGGGAGATAAATCTCTGAATACATCCTGCATAAATAGCACGCATTGTTATGATTTTCTTAATAAACCGTGGAAAATTAACATAGGCATTGATAGCAGCTTCATGTCCTAACTCAAATGCAATTTATTGTTTTGTGGGATGCAATGCTATACAGACAAGTTATGATATTACACTAATTTTTGTAGACAGCCTTGAGACAGTTGACAAACTAGAAATGTAATGTGCTGTCTGATCCCGTTGCTTCCCAATGTAGCTTTTCAACATGAAATATAGCAGGGCTGACACTGCACCAGCAAAGGACATTTTTAGCTGAAGAAGCAGGGTGGAAGATGGCAATTTGCCTTTGAACTGCTGCAGCTGCAGGGTGGTGAGTTTGGGAGGTAGGGGACAAGAGTAAAGATGCAAGCTGCTCCCTGCCTCCTGGGGAAATACCACTCAGGCCCTGACAGCAGGGGCAGACAAAGTGGCAAGACAGATCATGTTTCTGTTCTATGCAATTACAGCAGCTCTTTTCTCCTCTCAATCCCTTGGTATAGCAGGAAATCACTGCTCATCCTAATTTTACATGTGAAAAATAGAGGAATGTTTTTTGCTGATTCCAAAACACCATGCCAAGAAATCTGCTGAGCTCCCAGGCAGGTGTGCCCCATGGTTGGGTATTCCAAAATAGCAGGACTCTGATACAAGAAAACATACCTTGCAGCAGAGGACACTGAAAGTAGCAGTCTGGGATTGGGGCCAGCTCATTAACACCCTGCAGCACCATTCTATTTAATCCCACAGTCCTCCCAGTTTGACAGTGCCAGAGAATGAAACAGGAGACATCCTGGTATTACCACACAAATCCATGGTGCTTTGAACACTGCAAGTAGAACTCACCTCACTTGCCAAAAAATTACAATCGATCTCGACAAGGTATAAAGAAAGGAAGAAAAAATACTTAAAGGAATGAAATTGCTTTTATATAGAGAGGGATGTAAAAAGAATAGGACTCCAGCACGGAAAATATAATATAGTAAAGCCTATAACAATCACAAACAGCATAGCAGAGTATAGGGAATGACTGCTCATAATTTTACGATGCAAAAACTCAAGGTTATCAAATGAAACAAAAAAAATCCATTAAGCTCAAGAACAAACCAAAAGAGATACTTTTTCACAAGATGTATGGTTGAGTTGTGCAGATGAGCCATGGGATACTATAAATACCGAAATCTTTCTGGGAATCTGAGAAATTAATGAATAGAAAAACCCTTCTTAAGTCAGGAAGAACAGCAGTGCTACTTGTGGCTTAGGAAATCCCTCAGCTACAGACCAGCAGAAGGTGAGGAGCTTCACGCCCTGCCCAAGCACCCTGACTATGCCAAGTCTGACCCAGACAGCTGCTGTGCTCTAGCAAGGGGTGCTTCTCTGCCATCACACTAGGCAATATTTGACTCCCTGCACATGCCTGAGCCTCAGCTCACATGGAAAATGGACAGCTTGCCTATGGAGCTCTAAAAAGTAACCATCTTGCTGCATGTGACCCATTTGCATGTGGAACAGCAAAGCTCAGCTCAAGGGCAGTGCTGAGATGTCAGCATGTGTTATGCAGTATAAATCACAGCACAGAGGATGCCTCCATCCCCCCAAAAGAGAAATGACAGGCTTCCAACCCCTACCTCAAAGAAGATTCACCTATCATTAATAGCACCTTATAGCATTTGCCAATAGGGGCTCAGAAGTACAGTGTTGGAAGCAAGGAACATATTTTGAGAAGAAGCAGCCTTTGCCCTCTAAGCAAAAGGCAACTACACTCATGCTGCTCGTTTCCCTTCTTTAAGGCTGAGCTTATGTCCCCAGAATGGGATGGCAGAACAAGCTATAGCACGGACAGTCATCCCCAGCACCTTTCTGCCCTGGTACCCCTGACCAATCCAAAGAAGAAAGCACCTCACTGCAGTGCAGCCCCAGGCAAAACAAAAGACTCAGAGCAGAGCCTGGATTTGTGTAAATCTCATGTTTATACAATTGCATCCCTTGCACCCTTTCTGCCCGTAAATTCCCAATCTCCAGAATTTACAGCACTGGAGGGATTTGTCATTAAGTG
>WAAG01091379.1:349-10420 GCA_013390105.1 Tichodroma muraria
CTGTAATGCCATGTAGTGGAACTGATGGAAGCACTGTGAGATACATGAGATACAGAGAAGGATATTGTGGGATGCGTTCTAAACCTTCCAGTACTTCTACACAGCATGTGAAAACACAGATTTGTGTTAATGTGCTCATCATGACATCACTACCACCCTATTTTTTACCACTTTGAAATCATGCCTGCTCTTGCAGGCATCAAGAAGGCATCACAGGAAAAGCCTGAGATCTTACAGGGAAAACACTGGGCCTTGGAAACCATGACCATTTGCAGAGGTACTATGCTGAAGTAAAAATCATTTCCCAATATTTCATGATGGCATCTAAGTTGCTCCAAGTGGTCCTTACCTAAATATGAAGGCACAGAAATGCAGTGTGATAAGATAATATATGACAGAGGGGAAACTAAAGCCAAGATCCCAAGAAACTTTTCAAAGTTTTAGTACTCAAAGGAATTGTGTTGTCTCTGCCTACACTATCAAAGACAAGGCTTCACATTCTGTAAGAGCAGAGAGATAGGGGATGAATTTGTAGTTTCTTGTCCTGTACAGGATGTAAAATAAGCCTTTATGACTTAGAGTGTTCTTACCTCAGAATAGGTAGGTTCCTACTGGTTGGTATCTCTAAAGAGGCCGTATGAGGGGTGAAAATTAAATGCAAATCAAAAGACAAATTGTGCCTATGACTGCCTAAAGGCTTTGCAGGTCCCCATGCTGGCAAGTGTCATATTCACTGGCATTTTTGGAGTCGATGCAATAGGATAAAAAGAAAGGAGATAAATCTTACTGTGAGGACTTGACATTTTCTCTTTTTTGTATTTAACATTCAGTGTATTTTTGATTGTGTATATGTTAAAGGCAGGGGTGTGGCTCCAAGCAAGACAATGTGCTGTATTTATTTCTGATACACAATTTAGACCTTCTCTTTCTCATGAAGATCAGAACTGTGTATGTTTGCTTTTCAGGCCCTTGAAGTAGTATCAAATAATTTAGGTTTAACTATACAAAGAGAAAATCCATAGGTCTTTAAAAAAACGCAGAAATTTTGTTTGTTATTTTTAGAGAATAAAGCTTTTCCAACTCAGTTTTTCAGATACAAATGCATTTTGGACCTCTAGTTCTTAAACATTTGACTATTTTAGTTCAACTGTGCCTCATCACACCCTATAAACAAAAAAGATTATTATTCCTTTCTTAAAGTTGAAGAATATGGATACATAGATTCTCAGTGGTTGCACTATACTCACTCAAGAAGAAAATTATAGCTAGGGAGTTACATTTTTTGTTACCAAGAACCTGTCAGCAGCCTGCTATAGTGTAGATTAAGTATTGCACATCTTTTTTGCCAGTTCAGAGTAATTCAGTTTCCAATTCTGCCTTTCTACAGAGTCAGCAGCTGCTCTTTGAATCAAAAAGATAAACCATATCAGAGTATGCACTCAGACTGCTTTCTCTCCTGAAGATTTATTTCTTCCTTCTATTAAGGGCCTTCTTAAATGTGAGCAAATAAAATTCTCTAGGTCTTATACAATTCCTTATGGTTAAGGAAGTACTTAGCATGTTGTTTCCATTACTGGTTTTAGCACTGGTGTCCTGTAATGGAATTCAACTACTTTTTTTGTCTGTCAGATGACAGAAACTGTCTCTTCCTCCCTAAACACAAACACATACAGAGTGCATTTAGCTAATTCATGATACACTGTGTGGGCTAGGAACTGGAAATAATGCTTACAAACTGTGTGATATTGACCTGTTGGTGCATTCTGTGTGTGCATACATGAGTGTATTTGACGGTGAAACCTACAATCACAGATTCATAGAATATCCTGAGTTGGAAGGGACCCTTCAGGATCTTTGAGTCCAACTCTTGGTCCTGCACAGGACTATCAAATAATTATAATAAGTGCCTGAGAGTATTGTCCAAACACCACTTGAGCTCTCAGGCCTGGTGTTGTGACCACTTCCCTGGGGACCCTGTCCCAGTGCCCAGCCACCCTCTGTGTGAAGAACCTTTTTCCTGATATCCAACCTAAACCTCCCCTGCCACAGCTTCAGGGCATCTCCTCAGGTCCCATCACTGCCATCACAGGGAAGAGATCAGTGACTGCCCCTCCTCTTCCCCTCACAAGAAGTTGTAGCTGCAGTGAGGTCTCCCCTCAGTCTCCTCCTCTCCAGGCTGAACAGACCAAGTGCCCTCAGCCTCTCCTCACACGGCTTCCCCTCCCAACCCTTCACCATCCTCGTGGCCTCCTCTGGACACTCTCTAGGAGCTCAATGTCTTTTCTGTGTTGTGGCACCCAGAGCTGCCCCCAGCACTCGAGGTGAGGCCGCCCCAGTGCAGAGCAGAGCGGGACAATCCCCTCCCTTGCCCGCCTGTGATGCTGGGCCTGATGCACCCAGGACACGGGGCCCTCCTGGCTGCCAGGGCACTGCTGGATCATGGGCAATCTGCCATTGACCGGGACACCCAGAGCCCTTCCCACTGTGCTGTTTTCCAGCATTTCATTCCCCAGTCTATCTGTACTTTCAGGGTTGTACCCAGATGTAGAATATTGTCCTTGTTAAATGTCAAGGAGCTGGTGAATGCCCAACCCTCTAATTTGTGGTCGTTACTTTGCAGGGCCTGTCTTCCTTGGAGGGAGTCAGCACCTCCTCCCAATTTACTGTCAGTGGTAAACTTACTCAGTATCCTTTCCAATCCTGTGTTCAAGTCAGTTATGAAGATGTTGAAGAGAACTGGGCTTAAAATGGAGCCCTGTAGAACCCCACGGGTGACAGGTCAGTGGTCTGATGTATCCCCCTTTAATACAATAAATCCATGTCCTGTATCCGTATACATGCATATGAAACTCTCAAATGTATAAGAAGTCACAAATAGAGGAAAATATTGTGATTTCCAGTTGATAGTAATAGCTGACAGCATATAGAGTGCTGCTGTCTATTTCTAGAGAACAAAAGATTAATTTTCTCATCCATCACCAGCCTGTTGCAAGGTGTTTCTGTGCTTGGAAGAAGGTGAGTGTAGAAAGATATACGTCGGTTACCTCTGAAGGATCCCCTGGAATATACAGATTTTATTTACTTTCTTTTCTTATTTCTTTTTTATTTCTTCTGCACTTGATAGTTTTCACAAAGAGACCTCACTAGTCAGAGCCATAAAATAAACCAACCGTTCAAAAGGAAGCCAGGCATAGTATTTTTTGGAACGATTGAAAGTGTGAACAAAATCCAATTGTGTGAGCCAAGGTAAATTCAGGTGAGAAAGCAGCACACACAGAGACAAAGAACTGTTGATTTTATTCCATCCCAGTAACAAGATGCCTGCTCAACTTAAGGGGGCTGAGTTTGCCCAGTGAAAAAAAAGAGTTGAAAAATATGTACAGCCATCTGAGAGCACAATAAAGGTAGAATCAGTGCAGTTCCTTGTTTTAAACCAGTGTCAGAATGGCGAGCTTCCGCTCTGTTACACCCATGAAGTGACATACCTGAGCTGAATAGTACAATCCACAACAGACACAGCTGGTCAACTGGAATACAAACATCCTTTCTCCTTGTGAAGTTGCACTCTCCTGCAACATTTTAAACAAGAAATTCAAAACTGGTGTCCAGCATCTAGTATTAATGAAGCAGCAGAATCCACAAGAAATATGACCACTCCCTGTGCAAGCCTGCTGGAGCAGAGCTGGGAGACTGGAGCAGCTTTCACACCAAGTGTCCTGTGTGTCTGTCCAGTCTGAGGTCAGCATTTGCTGTGGGTAGAAGAGCAAAGCCTCAGGCACCGTAAGTTCAGTGAGCAGCCTCACCCTTGTGAGGTGGCCAGAGAAGGGGCTGTATCTCCAGGCATTGCAGAGCAGCGCTGAGCTGTGCTGTCCTACACACCTCCTCCTGGAGTCAGATGCACCTTCATCTCAAAATCTGTAGCAGAGGGGCATGAGGGGTCCCCCAGGAACAAGCAGTGGCTGACTACAAATCATTTGGAGATACAATTTCCCATGCCTTCTGGTGTTTGTGCATGACTTCCACTTCTAGAGAAGCACTAGCTAAGGCAACAAGCTTTAATTTCTATTTTCAGTGGACAAAACAAGCCATAGCAGAAGCTCATTCACCTTGGCAAACAACTGTGTTTTTTTTCCCCTCTAGTCTCAAGGGGATTGATATTAATGAATTTCCCTTGACTTTAAGACTGATTGCATTGTTTTCTTAGAGAAAGAGATACAAACATTTAGAAAACGTGAAAGATACCTCTAGGTCTTCAGGATTACTGCTGCTCACAGAAAATCTCTAGCTTCCAGAGAAGAGTGTAATTAGTAGTGTGATGAAATACATATTTCTTGCTTAAGTTGCTCAGCTTCTCTCTTCTTTTTGTTTGTTTTCATGAGTAAACAGGATTTATTAATTCATCCTTCATTTATGAATGTTACCAGTAACTTCTTTACCCCAGTCATCTGTTTCAATCACATTTAACACAGATGCTGTGGGTCATTAAACCCCTACAGGTTTTGCAAAAATAACTGCCACATTGAGAACTGAGTAGCTGTAAATTCCTCTTTTTTAGGGGAAAGGGCTAAAATATGAGCTAGTGTTTCCATACCAGATGAAATTAACAATTTTTTTCAGACACAAAACTGTCTGACTGCAGAACTCAAAACTAAAGTCACAGAGTTACTTCAGGCACAGAGAGCTGCTTCCTAGGGTATATTTTCTCCTTCCTCACAGGAGGAGATGACACAATAAACTGCAGCAACACCACTGCAGTTTAATCACACCTCTTTAAATAGTAGTAGTTTTTCTCAGGATCTGGGAAAAAAACCCCAATAACCAAACAACAAATTGGCCATTTATTACTTAGTACCTATGAAAGAACATGGGATCTTCTTCCACTAGGATTCTGGGGACAACTCAGATGTATGTCTTGAAGCTTGTTGTAGTTTAACTGTGATTGGCCAATGTGTTATATTGACACTTCATAGAACCAATGAAAGCATGGGTACGCCTTTGTATCCACATTTTAAATGCAAACCCGGGAAAGTTCCTTCTTCTGGTTTCTGGTGGGAGAAGAGGTAACACGCGGGCCCGGTGGGCTCTCTTGGGCCGGGCTGGGCTCTGCCTCGGCTGCAGCCCTGGCCGGGTCTGGGCCGACTTTTCCCCTGTCCCGGCGCGGCCGGGCGGGAAGGGCGGAGGCCGCGGGGCCCTGGGAGCAGCCGGGCCAGGCCGAGCCCAGCTCCAGCGAGCCATGCGGCCGGGCCGGGGAGGATCGGACCGGGCACCAGTGACTTGCAGGTTGGGAGAGAAAAAGAAATTAGCCTTCTTCTCATCAGCCTTCTATCAGCCAATTTCTTCAATAGAGAAACTTCTTGGCACAGCAGTGGAATTTTCAAAGCATAAATCCTGCCCAAGTGAGAGAAGAAAGAAACTGAAGAAGATACAAAGAGACACAGCATGAGACCTAAGTCAGGAGAATGAGAGAAGAACTTTAAGTTGGAAAGAAGATTGAAAGAGTGGCTTAAGCTGGACTTTTTTTGTAAGGCCATAGAGAATAGACTAACTACTCCTGTAACATATAATCTGCTTTTTAGGAGAAAATGCTGAGCTCTAGTTGGGACTGTAAAGTGGTGTAACTATAATATNTTTTTGTTGTGTTCTTCATCTTTTTAAGTTAGTTAATAAAATCAGTTCTTTTCAAGTTTGAGCTTGCTTTACTCTTGATTACAGAATTTTAAATTGGCAACCCAAATTAATATTTCTGTCTGGTTTCAGACTGAAACCACGACAAAGCTAAATTAAAAAAAAAAACAAATCATTGGGAAGAAGTAGTGATGATCTGCTTTATGATTTTTGCACATGTGGATACTGCATAATACATTTAAATTCTCAGTTTAGAGAAAACCACCACTCAGTTATTATTAACATCAGCTCCTGGATTAGTCACTTTCTTCTTATTTGCCAGATCTCACAGATCTCCATGCTTTTAAACTTTTGCTCCATGGGGCTTGTACACTGAAAATAAACTCAGTCAGACTGCTCAAGAACTCTCTGCTCTTTCCCCAGCCAGATAAGTGAAATGGAAATCTCTCTCCCCCTCGTACAAAGGCAGCAAGATGTGCGTGCCCCTACTCAGCATCAGGGTACATGAAAAGGTATCCTTTATCCATTCACCACACTGATGAAGTGCAAAAATGTGGAAAGCACCGTAGTTCTGTGATTCAAACATTTTTCTATTTTCTATATTGGAAATAAAATCCTGCCTGCTTTCCTTCTTGCCAGCATCCCCATGCTCTATAACACTTCTGGGTTTTTTGAAATGGGATGCACTTAGAACTGCTCTATTGTTACCGCAATAATATTTATTTAATAAGCTTTTCAATAGACCAATTATTCTTTATACAGATTAAACTTAAATATTATTTAAATTCTGTAGCTTAGACATGTCTTTTTCCAGGAAACAGTGCAATGTTAATACTCCTCAATATGTATTCATAACTAATAAATTTTTTTATTTTTTTTTTATTTCATGAATCAATGTAATTTTTTTCTCTATTTCCCTTACTTTTTTTTTTTTTTCCTTACATAAGAACATAACCCCATTGTCTTTTTGGACTGGGTATTCTAAGTACCTTGCATTTGACTGGAAACAACATAAGTAAAAAAATAATCTATCTGTCTTTACGGAGGTTGCAAATGCTCTGTGTTCTATGGTTTACATAGTAATTTCTTTCACTGTATCAAGGATTTATTTCCTGCTATTCCACTTATTTATATTCTTATTGTGTTTGCTATGTTTCAGGATTTTTTAAGATGAACATAAATTAAAGTGTTATTGTGCAAAAAATTATACATTCCTTCTAAAGCCGAGATTATCAGGGCAAATATTTTCAACCCTTACATCTCTCTGCAGGTATTGTCAAATTATTTACCCACTATCGATCACAACCAATGGAAATATAAGTGATTTAATTCTTAAAGGGAAGAATTCTCATTGATAATGAAGAGGAGAAGGAAATAAGGCTATTTGATTTCTTCATACTCCCAACATCTAGACACAAAATAATAACAGCTCATCCCTCTGCTATGTGGTGATATCTCTCAAACTTTTCTTCCCTTTTTGTGGGCATTTTCTACCTTCTTTGCTACAGTCCTTCAACATATGTTATGGTTTTTTCATAGTCATGCCTGTGCCTTGGGAAAGCTTGGAAACAGTGAAATCCATTCTTCAGTCCCATGAAGGACTGAGGTGACGACAGAGGCACTCACAGGGGTACAAGTCTTCTACGTGTTTCTTAGGCCTTCAGCCAGATGCATAACAGACCCATGAAGAGATTACGTGACATTCACTAGGTGACAAATGAAAATACCAGTCAGCAATTAGGCAGAAGGTCGTAGCTGGGCTGTGACCTACTGCAGTTGTAACAAATCCACACCTGCTGCTAGATCCCTCAAAAAGCCTACAGCAATGGTTTATAATACAAGGACCATCTTGTCTTATAGTTCCTGCCCAAGACCAATCCACCCAGCTCAAACTCACACTTCCTTTTTTCCTACGAACTCATGCATTCCTGGCACCCACTATTCCTTGGTAGAAAGAACAGACTGACATCATTCCTCTTCTAAACTAGACAGTCTATTCCTACTTAGAAAATAGAGCAATTTTATTCATATACAGACAAGTAGACACAGATACACACATATATATGTATATGAAAAGATATATTTATCCATTTGAGAATTGTTAGGCTTTTAATTGAAATTTGATATTGACATCACTGTACAGAGAGAATTTTATAGTTTATGAATACCCTGGGAAAATCAACAAGTTAAAACAAATAAGTCTGAAATTTGACTCTAATATTACGATAACTTTTAAAAGCTAGGACACTTAAAACCATGTGCTACAGGTTGCTATATTAGATTTGAACACATGCACACACACTCTTTGAGTGTTCTTATTCTTCAAAAAAATTGAGTTCATCAGGGATCTCAATGCAAGCTCGTTGAAATAATCAGTATTAAATCAACATGGTTTAACATCTGCTTTGTAACAATGCTTAAGTAGCATAAACTCTTGTTAATGTAGCTACTTAGACTTCAGGAATGACACAGTATCAGCTTGATAGAAATTAGGAAGTCAGAAATATTTTTTTGTTGTTGAAAGGCTTTATTAGTTATCTGCTCAAGGCTTCTGAAATTATTTTTTTGACTCTTCATATAGTAGTAATTTATGGTGTTTTATTCACTCCTTACTGCCATTTCTATTTAGTTTGAAAACAGAAATCTAGGTTGCAGAAAATGGTGCTGATATATAGCATAATCAAATGTGAGCTTCACATTCATGCCAAGTTATCAAAACAACAACAAAAAGAAAAAGCTGGGCTCGGAGAAAAAAAACAAGTCAATTTGAGATTCCTTAGTAAATCAGCTGAGTACATCAGTTACATACTTCTGTGACAGTAATGTCAAGAGGAGAACCATATAAAAGAAAACATGAGGAAATTCAGTCGAAGGAAAAAAAGTCACTGGTACAGAACAACTGTTGCAAATTGGTGAGTCCCACACTTAATTTTTTTTCATATATCACTAACACTTTTCACAAAAGCAGCTGTGACTGATAGGACAGTTTTCTCTCTAAAATATTCATCTCAGGAGGATTTTAGCAGGTGTAATGTATCTAAGTACTTTTATTGGTCCTTAAAGGACTACTAAAGCAGGAAATAAAAGTCACTTTCAACACTTGAAAGGCCAGAGACGAGAAAACTTCAAATGGTGTAAAAAAATGGTTGGAATATGTATGTTTGAATAGGGCTGAAGCTAATGATATACAATGGATACTAGCAGGAAATTAGAAAGTGTAATAAAATATTTTTCACTTCATATGCTGCCATAACCCTGTAACAGTCTACTGACAAATAAAAATAAAAAAATACTCTCATTGTCTTTATGTGCTGTGATAATTAATACATTTACAATGTGTTTAATTAATTCTTTTTTCCCCCTTGCCTTTCCTTGCAAATATATTCTTTTTTGTTTCCTGTGTTGGCCCCCTAGGGTTAAAAAAGTGTTTGAAGTAGCTGCAAGGTAGAGTTAGTTGTGTTGACTCCTTTCATTGATTACATAACCAAAGAAAAAAAGGTGATGCTAAGATTTCCTGTTTATTCTTGGTTGGAGAGGCCTCCTTGCATTGTACTTCCATTGATGGTGGTTTGTTTTTGCTAGAGATGTTTCTCTGCACAGTTGGATATTCCAATTACAGGAAGTTTAGTGAAAGAAGATCTATATGAAGCACTCTCTGTGCAACCACATACAGAGGCTGAGGGGCTGCATTTGGCTCTGGAGCTACCAGGAATCACAGACTAGGGAAGGCAAAAGTCCTTCATTTTTATTTGCTGTCTGAGGTGAATTGTTACCAAAGCTTGCATTGTTAACAAGGCAGATTTTGTAAGGAAGTGACCACTTTCAATGCATAGGAGAATTGCCATTATAGTTGTTGTGTCAATGATAATGGCCTCCTTCACACCTTTTCAGACCACAGTCTGAATCATAGAATCATAAAATCACAGAATTATAAAATCACAGAAAGTCTTGGGTTAGGAACTAATCTAATTTCAACCCAATCTTCCACTAGACCAGCTTTCTCAAAATCCCATCTAACCTGTCCTTGAACACTCCCAGGGATGAGAAAAATATCTCTGATCAACCTGTTGAATCTTTCCTCATCCTCACAGTAAAGAATTTCTTCCTAATATCGAATCTAAAACTGTTCTTCTTCAGTTAAAAGCTATTACCCCTTGTCCTATCACTACAGACCCTTGCCAGAAATCCCACTCCAGTGCCAGAATCCAGCTTCCCTGCAGGCCCTTTTAGGTATTGGAAGGCTTGCGCTAAGTCTCTCCAGTCTTCTTTCTCCAGACTAAAGAACCCCAACTCTTTCAGCCACAGCAGAGGTTCTTAAGCCCTCTGATCATCTTTGTGGCCCTCCTCTGGACCCTCTCCAGCAGGTCCTTCCCCAGGGTGCTGGGACCCCAGAGCTGGAGAGCTGGATGAAGAGTTCCAGGTGGGGTCTCGCCCTCAGATTCCCCC
>WAAG01091388.1:3206-13282 GCA_013390105.1 Tichodroma muraria
CCCCCCCCCTTTTATCTCACAATAATTTTATGTTTCTATAAGTGATGAGGTCAGGTAGAACCTTTCAATAAGATGCAGATTGCTCTACTCCTGAAGAGAGTTTTGTCAATGTTAAGCATGGTACTATCAGATATACTTCTAGATCTTGTGTAAAGCTTATAATGTGTGGGCTTGGGATAAAGCAGAACATCCTAGCAAAAAATATGTTGTGGGTTTCAATGTAGAAGAGGTTAAAAACATCCTAGCATTCTTTGCTAGGAAACCTAGTTTTGGTTATAATGCTGTTAAGCCAGAATGGAAATTAAGTTAGCTGGAAGAAAGCATTCAATTAGAACAAAACAATGGGAAAATGCGTAAGAGTTTGTTTTACCAGAAGGTTTTCGTTGAAGTTTTTGCGTTGAGTTCTTTACTATCTCTGGAAGGCACACATCAAAAAAATACCTTTAGAAAGCATCACCACTGCCAAAAAAAAACCTTTACCAAAACCAACAAAAAAACCTCCAAAAAACAAAACTATTTTCAATTTTCTTAGAAAAAAATGAAAAGATGGTATTTTTCTTACATTCAGAATCCTTGAGGAGTTCATTTGTATTATCTCAGAAGAAAAGAAACTGAAGCAACCTTTGTCAGAACATAATTAAGAATGAACAATGTGGTTTTAATGCTTGACACTTTTAAAAAGGTTGGTTTGATTTGTTTTGTTGTTTTGGTGTTTGTTGTTTTTTTTCCCGTGTCAGTTTTCAGCCCACAGCTTAACTAAGTCATCGAGGGATTCTTCACCATACTGTTCATCATTTCCATTAATCGACTGAGCTACCGCGAAAAATGTTGGTGACTTTGCTGGGTTGCTAGGATTGCTAGCTGATGGTTGATAGTCACTGTGCTAATGCGTGCCCAGCTAGGTAATAGCTGGAATCCTTCTGAAAACATCTAGAAGCACTGCTGGAAACGGGGCTACAGATTTCCATGCCCAAACATAGCATTTAGGCACTTCTCATGATGGGAAGGTGGAGGGGCAGGTGCTGATCTCTTCACTCTTGTGAGCAGTGACAGGACTCACAACAACATGAAGCTGGGCCAGGGGAGGTGTAAGTTGGATATTGGGAAAAGGTTTTTCACCCCGAGGATGGTTGGGCACTGGAACAGGCTCCCCAGGGCAGTGGTCACAGCCCCAGCCTGACAGAGTTCAAGAAGCATTTGGACAATGCTCTCAGGCACAGGGTGTGACTCCTGGGGTGTCCTGCGCTGGGCCAGGAATTGGGAGACTTGATGATCCTTGTGGGTCCTTTCCAGCTCAGCATGTTGTATGCTTCTCTGATTCTGAAATCTTGGAAATCTGGATTTTGTGGAATACAATAAGTTGTCCAGAAGTAGAATGGGCAGATTCTGCTCGTTATTGTAGCTGTTACAGAGTGCCAGGCCTAATTTCCTACAGTTTGACATCATAGTTGATGCTCCAGGTGTTGTGTGTACCACCACATGTAAGAATATTCAAATCAGAGAAAAGGTTTTAGAACTCAAGGAAATATTGAGGATAATATTTTCAATACTTCAGTATTACCTTGTACTTGGTATCTCTTGATCTTTTGATTGTGAGACCTAGAGACCTGCAATGTGATGAACTCTGTATACTATTAGATTTGATTTGGTCAATAAATGAGTTTGAATCCACCAAAAGAAGACGATTTGAAGAAAATGTCACTCTAGGAAATAAATTATGGCTGGAACAGTTGGCACAATTAATATTAGTAATGTGCCTGCTTAATTATATTCTGAACAATGATGTTTTACTGGATTAAAGTATAAGACTTGTGATCTGATCATTCTAAACAATCTGATCTCAGATTAACTTTGGGCTTGTCTGTACACAGGTTATTGTATGTCCAGTATTGAAGGGAATGGCTTTAAAAATACTGAGATAAGAAATTGGTACAAAAGCAAAAAAATGAGATGAAGTCAAAGGTTGTAAAATATTTTATTTCATTACTAGTACACTACATTCTTGTACTTCTTTGTGCTGGTCCTCCACAATGAGATATCAGGAAAACAGATTAGTCCTGTTATCCTCTGCGAAAAACTAACTGGTTGCCTAGTTTTGGAGCAGATAAGCTTCTGTTGCTGAAAGGCAAGTTTCCAGCATATGTCCAGACAATCAGGTTTGGTGTAATTTTGTTTTTTACAGTACATCCATATCTTTTATAGGGGTAATATGGATCATATAATTCCCAGATAGATACGTCTCTGAAGACAAACTCCAACAGGACTTTTAATACACCCCTTCCACACATATTCTCCCTCTTTTTCTGCTTCTGAATACCCTCCAGAGATACCATCTCCATGAGGGGAGTTACACAGTAATATGCAGCATTGCCAAACTCATTACACTGGCACGTTAATGAAATCAAGTATCAGATTTTCGTTTAATCTCAATAAAGAGAAGCTATGTCAGTAAGGACACAGACATTGTTCTGCCCTAAGAAAGGGTCTTATAGTCTGGAAGCCTTATATGGGGCTGCCAATTGTCACTTATATCTCTCAAGTTTTTCATTATGTCTTCTGTTCTATTAATACAGAAGATATAGGAATAATACAGGAAAAAGAATGTAAGCAAAACCACAAAAAAGCAGAATGACAACAGAAAAGGCTGATACTTTACATACCAACTTTTATTGATACATGAGCCAATGAAGACTAATTAATAGTAAATTCTCTACCTTAGCACATTTTTGGTATACTACTAAGTTATTTGAAAACTGTTCCCAAATTTTGCGTTCACAATTTAAATATCTTTTTGAAAGCCTGACAATAGAGTATGGCTAATTTGAAATATACATGGAAATGCTGATCTTAGGAAATATATTGTTAATATAAAACTTAGTTATGTTTATAAAGTGAGGTTCTGTGTTCAGCTTACTGTTCACAAGCTGTTTGTTGTAAAATCAGGACAATTCAGTTTATCATAAAGGGTGGATAAGCACAATAATAGTTCGCCCAAGGACACAGTAATAAAAACTATCATTTGAAACTTAAGGATATGTAAAATATTTATCAAGAATTGGGCACAAGTAACAAGTCTATTTCTCTACAGGCCTTCTAGCTCTCCTTGTTGGGCACTGCTTTAAAAATTTGACAACATTCTTTTTGTCCCCATCCTTCCTTATCATATGTTGAAATGTTTTTGGATAGGTTAGGAGGAAGACAGAGTTGAGGATATACTGAGGGAAAGTGCCTTGTTATTAAAAAGTTCTTGAATTTAGAATGTTTGCAGGCAAGTTTGATAAAACTTCTCCAGGAAAGTTCATTTTTAGTGCTTACTGCTTGTGAGTCAAAGGTACTAGATGGTGTTTTTGTGATATCTTAGATATAGATTACAGCTGAGAACAAATCCTGTAACACGGTGCCAGTAAAAAATGGTCATGGGCAATCGGTATCAAACATTGAAACAGAAGTAAGGTATCCAAGGTGCTTCAAGGAGTCAATTCTGAGAAACTGTGGACAGAGACCAAACTGCTATCTGCCATTAAATTTACCTGCTGTTTTGTATAAAACCAGGATTTCATTTGTTCCTTATTTTGATAAAGCCGCACCTTCCAGGTTGAGTATTTCCCTTTCAAAATGCACATGTTGAGGTTTTGAAGGGAGTTTCAGCTAAGCAACTTTCTTGCTGTTTTTTTTAAATTTGCACCAAAAGACGTTGCTGTTATCAGAGAAATCAAACATACCTTTGCACAGAGTTATGGAGATAATTCCCTATTTTCTACAGTGCTTTTTGCCTTCTACCTAATGTGGTGTGTGATGGGGCAGAATACTGGAGCTTGGAGGGAAGTCTCTTCAATGTTATTCCATCCTTCCTTCCATGTTGTCAGATTAAGGAGGTGTCCTTTGAGTCCAGTGGCAAGAGGTCAAGAAGCATATTTCCAGCTGCATTTAACACCCCAGTTAGTGCATGTATGGGGAAAGTTAGAGGAGAGGAACCTTTGTTCAAAATGTGGATGAGGTATCTGGTAGAATGCAGATTCAGTCTGTTAAAGTGTATATTGGTTAAAATTCGAGACTTGAGAAGGCAAAAGTGGGTTGAAGAAGGATGAGGTAAAAACAGGCAGAGTCTAGAGAAAAGCAGAAAAGGTGGATAAGGCAGAGGAGTCAAGGAGCTATGTTCTTTCCTTACAGCTGGAGGATCAAAGACTAAAGTTGAAAATACCCATTTATCCTGGCTACCCAGTCTGAGAAATCTCGGAGTAATTACTGAGGAGATCTTACCGGCTTCATTTGCTGCTGTAAGCAGTCGTCACATCTGCGTGTCAATTCCTGATCTGGTTTTTAGGCTTCCAGCATGTCTGGAAGGCTGTACAGAGAAATAAGAAGCAAAGAATACCCGACGGGTTCAAATGAATCTTTGCAGCAGCAGCATTAGGCAGCAGATGTAGGTACAATTCCACTGGATTGCCTTCAGCTATTACAAGCAGATAGGTAGTTGTTTTTCTAATGCACATTTTGCAAGTTATGAAATCTATTGGTCCTGTAAACAATAGTGTCCCTCTGCACAAGCATGACTTATCCCTCGAGCAGTTTAGAAATGGTCATGAAACAGAAGTTGTGTAACAATGCATTTGTACAAGGACCAAGTCAAAATGCAGCCAGCTGAAGGTGTCCCAGAACTCCAGACATTCCNNTAGGCAACCTTGAATTGTCTTGAGCATCCACTATTCTCATACCTTTCTACTTCTCCACTGCCTACATTTAAATTCCACCTAAATCACTAGACACTGTAATTTGACAAAATAAAACTCTTACCTCATGCTCTCAGTACTTCCTTACTTTGGCAAGTCCTGATCACCTTTCAATGCAGATACGGGAACAGTTGCTAAAGCTCCCAGCCAAACCCTCATCCCAGCTATTTTATCTCTCCCTAGCAAATGATGAAGTTATCTTTCTATTAAGATGACTTTATTTGGGTTTTAATAAAAACATAGTTGTTTTTCAGTGCAGTCTTAAGAAAGTGATTTTCAATATAAATGTATTGGTGGAAGTTACAGACTTCTCAGTAGTCACAGCTTTCAAAGATATACTCGTCTTGACAGTAGTAATTTCTGCAGTCAGAGCAAAAGTGGATCCTGTATCCTGCCGTGATCTATCTTGGTAAAAAAAAAGGTGAATTTTGTTGTCTTTGAATATAGTGTTTGATACAGCAAATTTCAAACTTACCAATTCACTTTGAAAAAAGTTTTGGGGTATTTTTTTTTCTGTTATTTTTTCCTAACTTTAGAAATTGACTGTTCTATTGCTCTTAATTATTAGGCATTCTCTCCTTGGTCTTATGTGATAATTGGTCGTGATTATACTTCGTGTTATATATTGTATACTTTGTATACTTTTCTGTTGGATTTACATGAACTTTTTAATGGTGCTGCTACAACTGTGTTTGTTCTGTAGTGGAAACTGAGCTATGCATTCTTTGATACTCAAGTATTTCGATTACCAGCAGTGCTCAGTAAGTATTACTAGTATATTTAGTTGAATTCCACAAATGGCCTGAATGGACACAGTTCTATTTCACTGGCATCTCAGAACTGGATAGTAGCATACTTTGAATGGCTAATTTTAGATGTTTTCTAGGCATGGTGCCACTTCAGCAGTTAAGGAATATTTTATAGAGTTTAATATGTTAAAGGGGCTTTTAAATCCCTCATGCTTTCAGCTCATAGATATACTCTTAGCTATTGCTAATTGTGAATAAATACTGTGCCTCCTGCTGGCTTTCCTTTACCCCTTCTATTTTTACCTTATTCTCTACCCTGCTTATTTGTACAAACAAACAATGTAAAAAAACAACAAAAGAAACCACCCCAAAACCAACCAACCAAAAAACACCACCCCCCAAAAAAAAACCCACAAAAAAACAACCAAACTTTTGCACACATCAACTCACTGCTTCTTTACTCTCTATAGAGCAATATACCCCAACTCCCCAGGTTTAGAGAAGGAAAATTTAGTACAAATGTTGCATTTATATCGGTTCTGTTATCTTAACTAGATCAAGATTAAATAGTTGTATTTTCTTTCCGTTAAAGTCTACTTTCTGCATTTTTTCTTGAAAGTCTTCAGCATAAATGTAATCACAAAGATGGCTGTGAGTGCAGCTGCAATGGAATTTATATTGAACTGAGTACAGTGTTGAAGTTTGCCTAATTTCAAATATTTTGTGAAAGTTATCTTAAATGTTCCCAATATAGCTACTGACTTTTTTGGCTGTATTCATGAATGGCTAGCAGGAGCCAGTAGCTAACCTCTTTAGCTTAGATAAGAATGCTTTCTTCAGAGCTTATTAGAAAAACATTTTAAAAAAAATATAGGGCACCAGTAGTTGGTAGAAAAGTTTTAGTTTCAGGGGGACTTCAACGAGCTTCACAGAAATGGCAGTCTTCCCCCCACCAGTGAATCCACAGTTTCAAGAGGATTAACTTGTAATAGGTTCCATGGATTCTGGCCAGTATTGCCAGCCTCCCTTCTGAGTTTGAGCAGTGCTCTCCAAACCTTTTTGTTCATGAACGTCTATCAGTAAAACATTTTTGAGCATGCACCCACAATATATAGTTATTTTTTGATTACTTTTGTGTACTACTGTGTTAATATATTATGAACCTTATAAACAATAAAACCCCCATAAACTAAAGAAGTATAAGATAAGAAAGAAATAAACAGAGTTAAAAAAAAAAAAAATGTTTCTTTTATGTATTAATGGTACAAAAAGAATTTTTTCCTGCACTCCAGTGACTTGTCGTGTGCAATGGCTGGTGTATCTGCACCCTACTTTGGAGAGTAATGGGATGGAGGACTAATAATCTCACAGTGGTAATAACTTTTTTGCTGAAGGGTCTGATTGAAACCTTGTAAAAGCAGTCCTGCTTTAGTTCAGGCCCTGCAAGAAAGGAGTCTGAGACAGTGGTGTTGGCAAGATAAGCAAGGGAGCTGTAGATGGGCAGAAGGGAGTTTGCCCCTCACCTAAACCATCTGAGGGCTGCAGTCGTCCTTTCGCAGTATCGGGCACTGGGTAGGGAATGCAGCAGCAGCAGCAGTCACATCGAAGTTGTACTTTTCTTCTTCTCCCCTTTCTTTCACTGCCTTTTTCCCCCATTCTCACAGTGTGAGAGACATTGTTAATATTTTCATTTTTGGCCTAGGCATATGAGTTTAATGAATAATATGCACACAGTTATCTATACAGGATCTTTTCATGCCACACTCAGCGTGTAGTCCCACTACTTAAGGGATCTTGCCCTTAAAGGCATGTATTGCCTGTTTTGGGATAAGTTCCCTCCTGTAAGCTGAGGCATGTATAGTTGGGGTGCTATTTTACCATTCCTTTTCACTTTCATATCACTCATGAAGAAATTTGTTTATTCTAAAAACCAGTTGTAAGTAGTATTTAAATCTAAACCCATTTCAACCACTTCAAGCTAACACAATAACAGCATTTCAGCAGCATCAATCTGGCAGTGTTAGTCTATGTGGAACCACTTTTAGTCCGAACACTAGACTAGTAGATAGAGAACATTACAAGAATTTTCTTTATTACACTCACAGGATCCAGACAGTTATAATCAGCTATCCAATTTTCCCCTTCTTGCTGATTCACTGAGAGCTCTGGCAGATCTTTGGAAGTTCATGGCCAAGTAATTTGTCAATGAAATGTATTGTATGTAAATTGATAAATGTAGCTGTTAGGGGGAAATAATCATTGCAAATTCCTGATGGGAACAGAAGACCCTATTAAGAATTTGAAGTAATCATCACCTCCACTTTCTTTCTTAGTCTGCTGAATATATTGCATCACAATTATTGCATGTTGCTTCCTAGGAATATATAAACATAAGGGCATAAGCAACTCTGTATATTTATGAAAAGCTTTTTCAAAAAAACTGTCTGATTTACTCCATCCAGTCCATGGTAATCCTGTTGAGGAAATGAGCCAGAGATGTGGCTTATCCATACATAATGGTGTTTATAAATCTGTTCTTGAAAAGAGAAGTGTACCTTATGCAGTAGATTCTAGAAGTCAATCTGAAACAGCTTCTGTAGCATCATTTATGTTTCCCAGCTTTTGTTTATGATTTAAAAAATACCTCAATATAGATGTTGGAAGAGTAGCACTTTTATTTTTGGGTATTTTCCCATCAACCTCGTTCCATTGCTTTTGTCTCAACTTACATCCTCATAGTGTTCTCAATTAGTGTTGTAATTAAGAAGGCAGTGTATTTACATTTGAAGACAAAGACTTTAAGACTTTAACCTTCCTTGAGTCTTTATTTTTTGCTCTAATCTGAAGTTTTAGAAACAAGAGGACCTTGTGCATTGCCCTCCTTACTGCTATAAGAATCTAATTGTACTACAAGTCACTTTTGTTCTGATTTTGAACTGTTCATTAAATCCACATAAATCTTGCTATAGCCAACTATACTAATAAAACCTAAAAATGGGTTTTAGAAGCTTTGGAATAAACAACTGTTTGAAGATTAATCTCTGTTTTTGCAGTGAGGCACTGGTACTGTGTTACTTTACTCCTTTGCAATGAATTTAGATGACAGTTTATATTCAGCTTAGAAAAAAGACCTCAACAAAAAAAAGGGATATTGATATAATTACAGTAAATGCCCTTTTTCATGTTATTAAAATAAGCTGTGACAGGAACTGCCTAACATCAATGATATTTCAATAAGCATGATTTTTATCCCTTGATGAATAAACGTTAAAGAAGGCCCTGTTACTGTGCATAATACAACCCTTGTCAGGTTTTGATTATTTAAAGCATTTTTGATTATTTAAAGCATTTACTGAAAATGTAGGTTATAAATTACTTTTATTTAGTTCAAAATAATGCAGGATACACATAGTGAAGAGATAAAATCGTGGCTAGTCACTTAGATATTATGATTAATGTACAGCTTTGTGCATTAATGCTGACTTTAGTGAAAAACAGTACTACATTTACTGAATGTTTTGAGAGTAGCACATCATTTGTTAAGAGTGCAGCCAGCCTGGGGTACAATTTTTTTGGATCTTAATTTTTTTACTCTATCCTGTTATGATTTAAAGCTATATTAAGTGAAGCTAAGCAGTAATAAATGGTAAATATTCTTAATCTAATCCAATTATTAAGATAGGATTTTAAAGGTTTATTTTGCTTTTTTATTCAAATTATACACAGGAATAAGTTGTTTTGATGTTAATATTGGTGTTCAGAGTTCAAATGGCTTGAATTTAGCTTATGAGATACAGCAGATCTCATGAAAGAAACTACAAGAATATTCTTAATGTCATTCTTGTACTTTTTAAAATCTCATGTCTTCAATCACTTCTGTATTTTTCTTAGCAAATCAGTTCTGGTTTAGCTTTTTGCCATATTTATAGCAGTTTCTGCTCTCTCTCCTTTTCTCTTTTATTGATATTATAAAGGTATAAACAGGCAGAGGTAAAAACTTTTGATGAGCAGTGATCTGTTCTGTATGATTCAATGGTTTTGCCACCCTGGAATGTCTGATGAAGTAAATAATTTATTTTACTGGAGTGATGCCATATTCATGAGTCTAAAGAACCAAGGACCCTGATGTCTTAATGACTGCAAATCCTTACCATATAACCCACTCTGAAAAACAAGGTGTGTCTAGAAGGATGGAGTTTTTTTTTTCTCTGTTGATCATCTCTGGTTCTCAGCTCATCTAGAAGACACAGGATTTTCCAATCTACTTCCTTTGGAATCTCCATATCACTTTCTCTTTTTGCTTAGGTGGTTGTTGTAGTTTAACCGTGATTGGCCAGTGTGTAATACTGACACTTGATAAAACCAATGAAAGTATGGGTACGCCTTTGTGAATACGCATTTTAAATGTGAACCCAGGAAAGTTCCTTCTGGTTTCCGGTGGAAGAAGAGGTAACAGGTGGGCCCAGCGGGCTCTCTCGGGCCAGGCCGGGCCGGGCTCTGCCTCGGCTGCAGCCCTGGCCAGATCTGGGCCAGCTTTTCCCCTGTCCCGGCGCGGCCGGGCGGGAAGGGCGGAGGCCGCGGGGCCCTGGGAGCGGCT
>WAAG01091389.1:1753-25171 GCA_013390105.1 Tichodroma muraria
CTCTCCTCCAGATGAACATTCCCAGCTCTCCCAGAGGTTTTCCATGCCTGGAATCATCTTTGTGACCTCCTCTGCTCAACCCCAGAACGTTCCAGGTTGTGCTGACAAACCCCAAAAGCATTTGGGGCAGGGGCTGATAAATGCAAGGATTAAAGGGTTAAATCCCATTCCAGTCTGGAGGAAAGGAGAATTCCTTTTTTATTCCTGCACCTGTAAGCTGGAATTCCAATTTTACTAAAATGGTCTGCTCGAACAGGGAATGTTCAGGATGCCTCCTCCCCCAGCTCTTGGATTTACCAGAGAAATCCAAGGAGCTGCTGGTGTGAGTGGAAAAGGAGATTTTTCCTGAAATATTGCAAATGAGGAAAATTAATCCAATCCAGGCCCAGCACAAAAGGAACTCTTGAGAATTCCTGTCTGCTGATCCCTGATGGAAAATCTCAGCTCCCAGATAAAACTCAGGAATAAATCTGCATATGGAAATCCAGGAATTGATCCAGCACTGCCGGAATTCAGCATCTTCCTGGATGCTCCCCCAAGAAGGTGCTCCATGCTGGAATTTAATCTTTGGGACAACTCAATGCATTTATAATCCAGAAGTTTGTGATTTAATCACCTGAGGGACCTTTCCACCCTCATGCTGTTATCAAAATTCCCATTCTGGGATTTTCCAAAGTTTCCAATCCAAAGGGATTTTCCCTGGCCTAGAAATGGTTTGGATTTACACCAGATTAATTTGATGTTTGGGACAACTCAATACAGTCATAATCTGGGAGTTTGTGATTTAATCTCCTGAGGGATTTTTCCACCCTCACATTGTTATCAAAATTCCCATTCTGGGATTTTCCAAACTTCCTTGGTCTAGGAATGGTTTGGATTTAATAAGCAAGATTAACTTAATTTTTGGGAAAATTTAATACATTTGTAATCTAGGAGTTTGTGATTTTAATTTTGAGGGGACTTAGTCACCTGAGGGACCTTTCCACCCTCATGCTGTTATCAAAATTCCCATTCTGGGACCTTCCAAAGTTCCCTGGCCTAGGAATGGTTCGGATTTAAAGCAGATTTAACACAGAATTGTTAAACTGAGCGGGCTCTTGACTCCCTTATTCAGGGTTGCCTTCCCCACATCAATTACTTCAAGGATCACTCTCTCCAGATTCTGCTCCCATAGTTACCTCTTTAATATGATTCATCTGCAGGGAAGGAAGGGAAAAGAAAAAAAAAAATGAACAAAAGAGCAGGAGTCAGCAAATGGAATCTGGCAAGAAAATGAATCAAATAAACTCAGAATCGTGGCCTGGATTAAATTCCATTTGACCGGAGCTGTGCATTGAGAGCCCCCCGGTCAGGAGCGGAGAGAAAGGATTTGATGACATCAGCGATTCCCTGGGTCCATCCACAGAGGATGATAAATAACATTCCCTCCAAGCCCCGAGTTCCTCCAAACTTTTTGAGGAGTGTGAGCAGCATCTCCGGCCTTCAATTATCCCACTTTGGAGATCTCGGCAGAGATGGGAGATCTTGGAGCTGAGGCAGCAGGAGATCGTCTGTGGGACAGCTTGGGACAATTTGGAAGGGTTTTAATTTTGCTGCAATTCTCTTTGAGCTTCCTGCAAGGCCCAGAACTGATTTAATCCCATTAATTAAATTATTGAACGTTATTGACTATAAATAATGAACGTTTGCATCCTCCTTGAGATGGAGCAGGGGAATTTCCCTTGGAATCTGGGATATTTTTTGTCACTGGACCCAGTGACAGCAGCACCCAGGAGCATGGAGCCTTTTTGGGTTTGCTCATCTTCTTGCCCCAACCCACTTTAACTCGCTAAACTCTTAAAATTTGCTAAAATTTTGCCCTTTCCTTGGTTTTCCCATAAATCTCTGGCTATTCCCAGCTTTTCTGCGGATCCACATGGGCTCACGCTCTGCCCCAGTGTCTGAGTTGCAGCTACGGCAGGAGAGAAAAGAATTCCTGCTGCTCCGACCTGGACTTTCAAGGAATTCATGGCAAGAAATATTCCTCTGGAACCAGGAGTTGGAAAAACCAGAGGAAAAGGCAGTGGAAAAATGGGAGTGGATAAAAGGGAAGCAAATGCTGAAGGTGCACCAACTCTTCCCACAATTTTTGTTGCCCTCATCCAAATCTTGTCAAATAAATTTTCTTGAGGTTGGAGCAGAACAGAACTTGGATGTTTCCCCTCACAGTGAATCTAAAAGATTTCTCTGAAAATTGCCTGGAAATTTCAATCCATCCCAGGAATTCCTCCCAGTTAAATCCATGGAACCTTTCAAATGTGTTTGGCCTTTTCCTTTTCCTTTTCCTTTTCCTTTTCCTTTTCCTTTTCCTTTTCCTTTTCCTTTTCCTTTTCCTTTTCCTTTTCCTTTTCCTTTTCCTTTTCCTTTTCCTTTTCCTTTTCCTTTTCCTTTTCCTTTTCCTTTTCCTTTTCCTTTTCCTTTTCCTTTTCCTTTTCCTTTTCCTTTTCCTTTTCCTTTTCCTTTTCCTTTTCCTTTTCCTTTTCCTTTTCCTTTTCCTTTTCCTTTTCCTTTTCCTTTTCCTTNTTTCCCCCTTTCCCCCTTTCCCTTTTTTCCCTTTTTCCCCTTTTTCCCCTTTTTCCCCTTTTTCCCTTATCTCCTTTCCATTTTTCCTTTTCCCTTTTCTTTTTCCCTTTCCCCTTTTCCGTTTCCCCATTTCTCCCCTGCTTTGAACCGGAATAATCTAGGAATCAGCTGTTCCCTAAATCCAGAGGGTTTGGTGTTTTTTCCAAACACTCTGTGTTTCTTTACACTCTTTACTAAATTCATAACACTTATGGTTATTTGATTCGAGACTGAATTTCCCCAAATTCCCCAGTGTTCCCGTGGATCACATCCCGCTGAATATTCCTTTACCTGGATCAAATCTCATTTTCCTTGGAGCAGAACAGCAGCAAGAAAAGCCCCCCAGAACCCACAACTCCCTCAGGATTCTCTTCTGACATAACGATCCCAATCTTTAAACAGGAATTTATCCCTAAATTTGATCCAAACAATTCCATATTCCTGAAAACATGAAACAGACGGGATTTTCCCCAATGAACAAAGAGCTTTTATATTTCCTTTTCAAGCCAAACCAAAGAGGGGAAGCAACAGCTCCACCTTGCTCTGACACTTTTATTGCTCCTAAAAGGGCCTGGCAGTTTGTTTTCCTCAGCCAGCTCCAAACCCTTCATATCCAACTTCCCAGCAAAAACCTGGGAGAAAAACCTCACCCTGGTGATGAAAGCGCCTTTCAATTTTTGATGAAAATGCAAAGAGGAGCATCAAAACAGAGCTGCTCTCACTGGCAGGGAAAAGGGAAGAGAAATGATGAAAATGGAATGTTTTCTGCCGTGGAAAACTCTGTTTACCAGGGAAAAGTTGGATATATGGAGCTGGAGAACTCAAGAATGTGCCAGTATTGAGGAATTAAGTGAAAAATTATTGTTTTTCCTGTAATCCCACCTGTGTAGTTTGGATTCTATTATTTAGGAGTCATAAATAAATCCTTATCCAGGTCTGGTATATGTCTGTTAATAAATATATGGATATAATTTCTGTAGAGCAAACGAGGGCTGGGATTTTCCTGTTAACTGGGAATCCATTTCCCTCCCATAATTGTCTATCACTGCTTTTCCAGCCACACATTCCTCACTCCTGTAATTCCATTTCTCATGGAGTTCAATCTCCTGGGACTGCAATTCTTGGAGTAATCCGGTTATTTTTCCATATAATTGAACTCTTTGATTAAGGGGGAAATTTCCTTGTCATCCTTGATCCATGGTTGAATTCCTGACTGGTGTCAGGATTCATGGAACGGTTTGGGATGGAAGGAACCTTAAAGCTCACCCAGTGCCACCCCTGCCATGGCAGGGACACCTCCCACTGTCCCAGGCTGCTCCAAGCCCCAGTGTCCAACCTGGCCTTGGACATTCCAGGGATCCAGGGGCAGCCACAGCTGCTCTGGGAATTCCAGCCCAGCCAGGAATTCCTAATTCCCAATCTCCCATCCATCCCTGCCCTCTGGCAGTGGGAGCCATTCCCTGTCCCCTGTCCCTCTCCAGCTCTCCTGGAGCTCTGAGCTCTCCCTGGAGCCTTCTCCTTTCCGGGTGAACATTTCCAGCTCTCGCATCCTTCCCCACAGCAGAGCTGCTCCATCCCTTGGATCATCCTGGTGCCTCCTCTGGACTGTCTCCAGCAGCTCTACATCCTCCCTGTGCTGAGGACCCTGAGCTGGATGCAGAATTCCAGGTGGGATCTTCAGGACATTCTTGCACCTGATTTTTGGCGCACTGGGCTGTTTTTGCCTCAACCTCGGTGCAGTTTTAATTTCTGATCTCGCACAGGCAAATATAAAATTATTAAAATCTCAGACCTCACCACACCAGGCAGAGGCAGCAGCTCTGCAGCACCTGGAGCTCAGGATCCAACAAAACCAAGGAGGTAAAACCACGTTTTTCCCACTTTTCTGTCACGCTGTCAGGCGCTTTTTGAAATTTGTATCCAATTTCCGCCTCCTGAAGGTTTTCAAAGGGCGAGCAACATTTTAGCCTGCCAAGCTTTTCATGTTTTTCTTTAATCTCCAGGCTGACCTTCCCCTCCAAACAGCCTTGGATTAACATTCCAAAGGTCAGAGGAGCACGACGCCAAGTCAGGGCATCTTGCAGAGTGTCAGTTTAGCTTCTCCTTGGATTCCAGGCCCGGCTCTGACTCGCTTTGTTCGGCAGGAGATTGACAGGACAGGTGGAAAATCATCCTCAAAGGGCAGCTGGTGATTCCTCACAAATGCCACGGACAGGGGAGGCAGCTGGGGCTGGGAGAAGGGATGTGCAGCAGGGTCAGTCCGGCAGGCCGGGCTCTGTTAAACGGGATTTATCATCCCAGTCACCATCTGGGCTCCTCAGTGCCCAGAGGCACCTCCAGGGCTCCTTAAAAGAGAACAGGTCTCTCTCTGTTTATTCTAGAAATGCATTTTTTTTTTTAAGATTTACCTTTCCGTATGGAAGTTGAAGCGGCTTGATGTCTTATTTTTGGGAACTATTTTTTCCCTCTTCACTCCACACCCCTTTTGTGGGATAACTGCACGGAACGGCTGCTCTGGATTGGGCTGGGAGCAAACGGAGCACCCAGACTGCTCAAAAATATTTCTCCCTTTTCATTTTTTGCAGTAGGAAAAGTCTTTTGTATCCTGGCAGTTCCTTTGCTGGTGCTGAGGGGGTCAGCCTGGCTGGCCGGGCTCTGTTAAACGGGATTTATCATCCCAGTCACCATCTGGGCTCCTCAGTGCCCAGAGGCACCTCCAGGGCTCCTTAAAAGAGAACAGGTCTCTCTCTATTTATTCTATAAATACATATTTTTTTTAAGATTCACCTTTTCATACGGAAGTTGAAGTGGTTTGATGTTGTGTTTTTGGGAATTGGGTTTTTTTCCCCACTCTGTCACTCCACACCCCATTTATGGGATAGCTGCACAAAGCAGCTGCTCTGGATTGAGCTGGGAGCAAACGGAGCACCCAGACTGCTCCAAAATATTTCTCTCTTTCTTTTTTTTTGCAGTAGGAAAAGTCTTTTGTATCCTGGCAGTTCCTTTGCTGGTGCTGGAATAGGATTCAGCATCTCCCACCTGCCTCAGCTGCCAAAATAATGGTGGAGTGGATGTCAAAACAAATGCAGGCACACCCAGATGTCCAAGATTTCCTGCAGGAGCTTGCCAGGAGTCTCTAATGTGGAATAAAAAGGATTCTTCAGTCAGCTCTGGTTCCTCTCTGGTTTTTCTGGGAATTCCAGGGGGCTGGATGAGCCACATCCTTTTGTTTTATTCCTGCAAATATCCCACTCGGTGTGGCTGAAGTGCAGCCCCTGGATCATCCTGGCTTGGTCAGTGGAGCACATGGGATGTGAGATTTTCCACACCTCATGGATGCTGCTGCCATCACTCCCAGAGCAATAAAAGCCTCCAGTTCCAGACCAGTTCATCCGTCCTGGGGTTACTGGTGCATGGCTGAGGTACCCTGGAATGAGATCATTCTGTGCTTGTGTCTTATCCTGCCACGGAGTCACAGAATCCCAGGAATATTGAGGTTGGAAAAGCCCTCCAGGACCACTGAGTCCAACCTGCGCCTGATGCCCACCCTGTCCCCAGCCCAGAGCTCTGAGTGCCACACCCAGGGATTCCCTGGACACCTCCAGGGATGGGCACTCCAAACCTCCCTGGGCAGTTCCAAGGCCTGAGCCCCCTTTCCATGGGGAAATTCCTGCTGCTGTCCACCCTGCCCTCCCCTGGCCCAGCCTGAGGCCGTTCCCTCTGCTCCTGTCCCTGTTCCTGGAGCAGAGCCCGACCCCCCCGGCTGTCCCCTCCTGGCAGGAGCTGGGCAGAGCCACAAGGGCCCCTGAGCCTCCTCTGCTCCAGCCTGAGCCCCTTCCCAGCTCCCTCAGGAATTCTCCAGCCCCTTCCCAACTCCCTCAGGAATTCTCCAGCCCCTTCCCAGCTCCATTCCCTTCCCTGGACACTCTCCAGCCCCTCCATGTCCTCCTTGTCATGAGGGGCCTGGAGCTGGACCCAGGATTTGAGGTTCCTCAGCAGTTCCCAGCACAGGGGACAATCCCTGCCCTGGTCCCACTGGTCACAGCAGAGCTGGTCCTGATGCCTGGAGAGGCTCCCTGGAGAGAGGCTGGGCAGGGTTAAAGGAATAAAGCAGGGATTTATCAAAAGCCTTCACAGGACACACCTTGGGCAGGGCAGGAGCCCGGCCGGGGCTGCCCCCGAGAGGGACCCCGGCTCAGGAGTTTTCCCATTGGATCAGTTCTGGGCCGTTCCCACGCCGGGTTCGCTGTCCCGCTGCAGCTCCAGGCGATGCAGTCCCACCCTGCCAGGTTCTCTGCTCAGTTCTCTGCTGTTTGCACTCTTGGGGCCGAGGCTGCAGCGGTGCCCTCGGTGCTGGGCTGGGGAAGGATTGTTCCGAGTGCCTGAGCTGGGAGGAGAACTGGCTGGAGTTCTCCTCCCCGCTCAGGGACTGGCATCGGTCCCAGGCAGCATGGTGACAACCTCCTTGGCCACCTGGGCTGCCTGGTGGCCCTTGTCAAGGGTTGGTGGCCCTTGTCCAGGCCCTGCACCACCCTTGCAGTGTCCACTTCTTAATGTGCTTCTCCTCCACTTGTTCCTCGAGGTGGTGACTCCCAGCACCCTGCCAGGTTTGATGTTCTCCACTGGAGGCTTTTCTGGGATGCCCAAAATACATCCTCTGACCCTAGGAGGAAAAACCAAATCCATTTTCTCCCTCAGGATCTCTTCACAGGGCCCTTCAGCCGCTCAGATATCCCCTGTTGGTGGCTTGTCTCCCTTGCACTAGTGACAGAGAATTTAGGAATAAAAGGCCTTCCAGACTCTTTTTTTTTTTCATTTATTTTTAATTTCCATGACTGCAAATGGCCTCCAACTCCAGAAAACAAAGAGAAGTTTCTGCATCCAAAGATTTCAGGGGAAAGACCTGTTTGCCATTTATTGGTCACCTGAAGGTAGCATTTTTCCAGCTGTTTTCAGCACATCCCTTTATTTTTGCTCACCACAGCAAAGCAGAGCCAGATCCACGTTGATTTTTAACTGGAGTTTATTTAAGGGGAAGTGGGAGGAAAGATATTAATTATTGGGTCACTGCTGAGCCGTGCTTCGGGTTCAGTTTTGGCTCTGCGCTGGCGTTTTCTCCCTCAAACGACTCTTGAATTATTTTATTAATGGAAATGTGGGCAGATGGACTTGAAAATGTAACTCTTCACTGCCTCCAAGGAGGATCTGCAGTAATTAAATATTTTAGAGCAGTCTTAAAGCTTTATTCTGCTCTCTTTCAGCCACCATAAAGCAGCTCCCTCTCCCAGTAACTGCCCGTTTCATCAGTGTGGATGCTCCCAGTGCTCTCATTTCTGACCGCCCCACACTCTCCCTCAGTTTAAACACCACATGGAAAATGTGTTTTTCCCTGTCCACAGTTGCTGGTGAGGGCTCACATGGAATTTTTGGGATTTTCTGGTGTGCCCAAAGCCGGTGCCAGGAGCTGCGAGGCTGTACCCGGGTCCTGTTCTGGGATGCTTTGTCTGGATATGATGCAACTTCTGAAATATTTGAACTATCTTTGGTCAGGGGTTTGTTCCTCTTGTCCCGGGGGGAAGGGAATGGGAAGTTTTTTTTCCTGATTTTAACACCTGCACAGATTTGGAATAGCCAGAAGATCCAGAGGAGACAATGACCATAAAGGACATGAACGAACATCAACTCCAAACCACCCCTGGCACGGCTGGAGACACCTGGTCTGGGAAAAGAGAGATAACAGAACCAAGAATAGGGATCAATAACCAATAGGAAACCAAATACTAAGGATTTGTTGAATCCTTAGTATTTGTTGAATCCAGTGAACACTGAACCAAGGAATTTCTCTGGGTTTCTCATGTAGAAATGTGAAAAATCTACTAAAGGACCACGTGGGATGGGATGATTTTCACTGCGCAACCCGGGCAACGTGTGGATGAAATGATTTCCATGGCACAGAATAAAGCAATGCCTTAATTCTCTAACTCTAAAAAGACATTTTTCGAGAGTTACAATTTTTCCTGCAAAGCTGTGGCTGCCCCTGGATCCCGAGGCCAGGGCTTGGAGCACTCTGCCCATGGAATGGGATGGGCTTTAATGTCCCTTCCCTCCCAAGCCATTCTGGGATTCTTTGGGTCGCAGAAGCCCTGGTTCCAATATATCCCATTATGGTCCCATAAAGCCCTTTGTACAAAGTTCCACGAGCCTCTCCCGAGGTTTTTGAGCTCTTCCTTTCTTTTCCACAGCCCCGGCTCCTTGCTTGGCTCCTCTTTTCCTGCCACGAATCCAGCTCTGCTCAGCTTTCACTGCTCTCCCTGCCGAGTTCAACCCCATTATTTCTGTGCCTTCTGCTCTGTCTCTCTCTGTCATCTCTGCCCCCTTCCCTGGCTGCTCCTCGGCTCTTTCATCCCCGTCCCTGCGGGTGACCTCTCCTGGTGACATCAATGGCCACCGGGTGCCCTCCTTCCCGCAAAGCCTCTCCCCGTGCCAGCCCCACAACCCCGGCCCTTTCCAGAGCTCCCACTTCTGAGCTCAGCTGACCCACTTTTTTTTTCTTTTTTTTTTCTTTTTTTTTTTTTTCCCCCACGAAGAAACGTTCAATCCCAAAAATTGAAATCCATTCAGGCCCTCTCGCTGCAGCAGGAAAAATCTGATCTGCTAATGCTGCATGATCGCAATCCTCCTCCATTAAAAGCCATTGATTAAATGTCTAATTAAAAGCTGCCTGGATATAGATGGGGTTGAAATCTAGTGGAGGGCTGGGGTTTTGATGAACTCATTAATACAAATCTTATTTGTGAAGAGTCACAGCGGCTTTGCTGATCAAAGCCAGGTTTACAGGGGGGAAAAAGAAAGATCCAAATCAGCTTTCCTTTCGTTTATTTTTCCATATTCCAAGTGGTTCTGGCCATCCTGAATTTACTTTTAGTGTCCCCCCCCCCCATTCCCTTTTGATATTTTCTGAGCCTCACAGAAGTTTTAGCACCACCAATTGGATCCTGGGGCTAAAGCAGGGATAACAATGGGAAAAGGCTCTCCGGGGTTAAAATCTTGGAGCTCTGGGATTGCAGGAGTGATCCCTTTTCTAAACACATCCCCCATTCCCAGATCCCTTTTCCAAACACATCCCCCATTCCCACATCCCTTTTCCAAACACATCCTCCATTCCCAGGTCCCTTTTCTAAACACATCCCACATTCCCAGGTCCCTTTTCCAAACACATTCCCCATTCCCAGGTCCCTTTTCCAAACACATCCCCCATTCCCAGGGCGGGATGTTCCCATTCATCCCCCCCAGACAATCCCTGGGCACTCAGCCCCTGGGGAAATGAAGTTGCTGCAGCATTTAAATCACACAGCTTAAGCCAGACCTGGATTTGGCCCCCGCAGAGCCGAGTTCCCACTGCCAAAGAGGTCCCGGGATGGAGGTGATTCCCACTGGATTGTGGGAGTCACCGGAGAGAGAGGAGAAAAGGTTTTTAAAGGATAAAGGAAGAAAAGATTCCCATTTGGAAATGGGACTTTGCTCAGTGAGACACAAAACTTGCTCGAGGCTTGGATGAGGGGAGAGCAGGATTTGGGAGCCTTCCCAATCCTAAATTTTCAGCCCATCCTCCTCGTCCTTGCTGGCAGCAAGAGGTTCCGGGCTGGAGGGTTCCACAATGCCAGCGCTGCTGCGGGTGACAGGGCTGCCACCTCCACCCCCTGGGCTGGGAGAAACATTTAACCCCGGGGGGGCTGGGGCTCACCTCCAGAGCAGCAAAACCCCTGCCAAATACCGGTCTGGACAAGAACGGGGTGGATTTAGGGTCCCTTCCAGCCCACATCATTCCAGGATTCTGTGATTTCTGTGGAAGCAGGGAGCGAGGCTTTAACGGTTGGATGATCCTTGCGGAATCAGAGTGTCCCGAGGATCTGAGTTCCGCCTGTTATTAGAACAGCCCCTTCTCAAAATAGTGCAGCTGAATTAAAACATAAGCACCAGGATTGAGGTTGGAAGGGGAATTTTTTTGATCCACAGCGATGCTCCGGCTGTGATGTTTTAATTCCTGAAGGACCAAGGTGCACCATTCCCACACAAACTCTGACCTGGGACTGGTTGTCTGGGGTCCAGACACAAGGCAAATAATGGATTTTTGGTGTAAAACACTTCAGGAACGAGGTGTGAATCCACTGAACCGCTGGAATGCAGAGCAGGAGGCTGGAAAACTCCTCCCAGGAGCCACGCCTGGATGAGGGATTTGTCCCCTCCACACGCTCCAATGATTACTCGGGGTTTGGAGATCACAAAAACACTTTGTAGCTGCTGCCAGCGACAAGAAAAGGAAGGAAAACATTGCCTTGATCCAGTTCAGGAGGTTCCAAATCCCCCAAAGAGCAGATTAATTACTTGAGAGGCTTTCAGGACGTGCCTTAATCCTGTTCACCTTTCGTTCGGCATCCGGTTTGGATTCCGAAAGAGGAAAATTACCAAAAGCTCTTTGTCCTCTCCACAATTGCTTTCTCAGGGTGAAAAAAAAACCCCAAACCCCAAACCCTGCAGTCGAAATGATTTCAGATTTCTCAGTGGTGCGAGGGGGGGTTTGCATCATTGCAGCAACAGATCAAGAGGTGATTAAAATGCTGCGTTAATTCCCAAGTTATTGTCTCCGTTTCTCGGGAGCCGGGAAGCTCCGTGCTCGTGGGGGACGGTGAGCGGGATGATGTTGATTGCACGGAGGATAATTAGGAAAAGGTTTAATGAATCTCAAGGGCTTGAAGGTTTTGGAGTGCAGGGTTTAGAACCTGGGGGTTGGTGGGGAAGGATTTTTGCCACAATTCCCAGTTTCCTGGGGGATCCAGGCAGTTGGATTTTAAAAGGATGCAAGGAATGGGATGGAACTTTGTCTGGGATGAGCTCTCACTGGGACTGAATTTGTTCTGGAATCTCTGTTCTGGGAAAATGCAGGAAACTCCAGGATGAAGGGGATGTTTTGAACCGAAAGGGATTAAATTTGGATGGGATATTGGGAATCAATTCCTGCCTGTGAGGGTGGTGAAGCCCTGGGATGGAATTCCCAGAGCAGCTGGGGCTGCCCCCGGATCCCTGGAAGTGTCCAAGGCCAGGCTGGACATTGGGCTTGGAGCAGCCTGGGATGGTGGAAGGTGTCCTTGCCCATGGAATGGGAATGGCATGGGATTTAAGATCCCTTCCATTCCAAACCACTCTGGGATTCTGAAATTACAAAGGGATTCTGGAATTACAAAGGGCCCCTGGAATTACAGAGGAATTGTGGAATTACAAAGGAATTCTGGAATTACAAAGAGACCCACATACAAAATCTGAGGGAAGCGAAGGGAACTCAGATATTTGTTTATAGAAGGAAGAGATCAGGAAACCTGGAAGGAATAAGGAAGGTCTTTTCCTCCTAGAAATCCAACTAAAATGAGGAAATGGGAATTTTTGAGGATGTCTCCCTCTCTGGGCAGCTGTCAAATCCCATTTTCCTTTTGCTGCTGGCATCATTCATGAATTCTCAACTTTATAAACAGCCATCAGGGTCAGAAGGATTTCAAAGTGTAGGAATATTTTGATTTAGGATCTTTTGGAATCGGTTTTATTGCTTACCTTTGGCATTAATAACTCTTCCTTTATTATAAACCCCACAAATTATCAACCAAACCATGTTTGGAATTCCAGGCTTTCTTCTTTCTAGGATAACTACATTTGGAATAACTTTTAAATAAATATATTTTTATTTTTAATGAATGAGAATGTTCATTGATGAGTTACTACGAATTCCCACCAACCATTGGCACGTCCAGGAAATTAAAAAGCAATTTATGAACCCCCACAGGTTGGATTTCATCTCTTGGAATTTTCCTTGGGAAAAGTTCAATCCCTTCCTTTGTTTTCCCTTGAAAATGAGGAGGATCAGGGATCCCTGAAGAAGGAATTATCCCATCCATAAGTGAATTATCCATCTTTTAGCCTGGAATGTGTCCCTGCCCACGGCAGGAGGGTTTTGAAGGTCCCTTCCAATTCCAACACATTTTTTTCCGCCACAAGCTTCAAATTTTCTCTCCTCTTGTTCCTCAGCCAGGCTGGATTTGCTCCTCATATTGCAAAACTCACTCTGGAGACAAAAATTTTAATTCCCTGCAGTTTTTCCTTGGGTGCATCCTGCAACAGTGGCTGAGCAGTTCCCAAATCCAAATTTTTTGTCACCTCAGTGAAAGCAGAGTTGATTTTTAATCTCTGTTTTCAGAGAGAAAAGTGATGCACATTGAGAATTCCTTTAGAGTTATCCCTGATTTTGGGTTAGGACACCTTGGAGCTGAGATTCCAGGGATTTAGCAGCATTTAACACAGTTTTCAGCAAATGTAATTCCTTCCAATGCAGGGAATCCAGGAATTCTCAGCACATTTACCAAACAATGGCTGGGGTCTCCCGTAATCCCTGGAAAAGGAGAGGAATAAACAGTGACTGAATGTGGGAAATGTGGGAACAGAGTTGATTTGGGAGAAAATCCCAGATTTTAGGAATTTAGGTTGAGGAGAGACAGCTAAACTGGAATTCCAAGTCCCTTAAATTCTCTAATCCTCTGCATCCTTTATTCCTAACCCAACCAAGAGATCCAGGCTGAGCTTCCTGATCCCAGCCCAGGAATCCACTTTGATTCCTCCATGAAACCAACTTGGAAACTCAAATACTGGTTCCAACTCCCTTTCATTTTCCTTTAAATTCCAAAATGCTTTTCCCAGCAGGAATTCTGTTGGGATTTCTCTCAGCACTGCTGCACAAGGGTTGATATTCCATGGATCTGTGGATTTTTGGCACAAATTGAAGGGGTTTTGTGCAGGGCAACGTTTTTCCAGCTCATACCAGATTTGGGGTTTTTTGGTTCATTTGAGATTAGGATATTTTGGTTCATTCGAGTTTTGGGGATTTTTTTGGATCATTTGGGTTTGGGATATTTTGGTTCATTCGAGTTTTGGGGATGTTTCGGTTCATTTGGGCTTTGGGGAATTTTTTTGAGGCAGGAAACATTGTTGCATCTCATGCCAGGTTTGGGGTTTTTGTTCTTTTGGGTTTGAGATATTTTGGTTCATTCGGGTTTGGGGTTTTTTTGGTTCATTTGGGTTTTGGGTTTTTTTTTTTTTGGTTGGTTGGGNATTATTATTATTATTGCTGCTATTTCCCTTCGCACCCCCCACATATAATTATATAATTTTGGGGAAAAAGTGAAGATTTTCATCTCTCACCATCCCAATTTCACCCATTCATGAGATAAATTCTGCTGCTAGAAAGGAAAACTTAGGATTTAGACTCTCCTGCTTTTCCATCTAAACGCTCAGATCAGATCCCAGCCCTCCAAATCCCATCCCAGACAGCTGCTCTTCCACCAAATTCCACATTTAACTTCCAGCACACGGATTATTCCCGCCCTGCTCCAGCAAATCTCCCGAGCAGGTGCTCAGATCCTGAAGAAGTTGAATCCTTGCCTGGATCCAGCCCAAATCTCCATAATAGGGGGGAAAATTTGGCTTCCAGGCTAGAAATTACAGATTCCAGGCACAAACGAATTGCCACTCCTTGATTCCCAATGAATCATCCCAAGCATTTCTCCATCTGCTTTTATTCCACTTCTTTTGTTCCTTTTGTTCCTCCTGCATCTCCATCTGCCGCTCCATGGGGAAGCAGGGCAGGAACTCAGCTGGCAAACAGAAACTTCTCTTCTCCAAACATTCCGAACCTTTGGAAACGCGAGGTGTCATTTCTCAAGGAAAAGATTTTCCTCTGAAAAAGGCGGGGAATTCATCTTTGGAGGGAATTTTATGAATATTATGAATCAGAGGCGGGACTCCTGAGCTGCTTTAGATGGCGGAATTTGTTTTTTCTGATCTTCTGCCGAGGCAGGGAGGGCGAGGTCTGCTCTCATCTCCACCCTGTGCTTCAGAAAGTCACAAGACCTCTGCTTACAAGACCTTTTGGGGATTTATTAGCCAATAAAATACCGCCACCAAGAATATTTGCGTTTTTAACCCAACGGTCAAATATTTTGTTTCATGCGTTCTGCTGCAGTGCGGAATTTCTTAACCGATCAGAACGCCACACAAACTTAAAACACCGCACTCTAAAACTTCTTATTACCTTTATAACTACTTCTATACCTTAAATTTTAAACTCTAAACTTCCCAGTACTTAGCTCAACACGTTTCTACTTAAGCTACAAATCTACATTTTTGCTTCCAGCATCTAAATTTGGCAATTTTTCCCCGGGGTCTCAGATCTAACCCAGTACTTAGTTCTGAGAGCTCTCTGATTTTTGGATCCCAGCGATCTCCTCTCTGGATCTTCCCAAAAGAGGCTGATCAGCAGCACAGGGGTGGAGCAGAGGGATTCATCCCAAGCAGAGAGGCTCCATTCCAAATCCAACAGGAAATTCCCATTTCAAGGAGAAAAGCTGGGTGCATCCCAAAAATATCCTTTAAACCTCCACATGAACCTGCCAGACCCACGGTACCGCTGGGAAATTTGGGATCTGGAAAGCACCCGGAGAACTGGGTGATTCTTTCTTTCCAATTTTTCATGGATTCATGGAATGGTTTCGATTGGAATGGATCTTAACAATCTTCTAATTCCAAGCCAAGCCATGGGCAGGGACACTTCCCGCTCTTCCCTTTGGCTGGATTCTTTGTGTGTTATTCCCAGCATTCCTGGAATTCTTGTGCTTCAGCTGAGGCTCTCAACATCAGCCAGGGAGGTTCAGCCTTTCCTGGGATGAGTCATTCCCAAAAATAATGTCTGGGGGGAGAAAAGAGCAGGATCTTGTGGGAAAATGAAGATTTGGGAATAAAAGCCCATCTGGAGCAGGGCTTGGCACAACTTTCAAGGTAGTGAAGGTTTTGGTCCCAGAGAGCTGCATTTTAATGGAGAAATCCATTCCAGGGGCTATTTTTTGCCATCTTCCCAAAATCCTGAGTCACGAGGCTGCTGAAATCATGGAATCATGGAATGTTTTAGGTCGGAAAAGCCCTCTGNACATGGGGGAAACTTAAAGGACTTCTCCACTTCCAGGTGGGAAATCAGTTTTCCATAAAATTTTCCATAAGGAATCAATAAATCTTTTTGGATGCTGGCTGTATAAACAGTGGGAAAAATTTGATTTTTTGGCATATAAAATTCCACAATTCATTGGCTGGAAGCCTGACAGACCCTTCCGTGTGGGGGAGATGTGGCTGCTTCCATCAGATCTTCTGGAATATGTGAGGTGGCCTCTCCTATGAATCAGGATTTAGGATTTGACAGGGATATCCCTTCAGGATTTTTGTTGGAAGGAACGCAGGGATCTCATGGAGGTCATCGCTGTTTCCTCGGTTTGATTTTTGTTTTTTAGGGGATAAACCAGTGTGGGGTCATCCCTGAAATACAATAAAATTGGACAAAATTGGACAAAATCCAGGGAAGATTTTTCCATTTGAAAAGGAAGAACTGTTGATCATTCCATGGCTTTTCCAAGTGCCTCAGGCACTTCTGGTTGAGCTGCCCCCCATGCCCAAGGCGTGTTTCCATGTCAGAATTCCAGGTGCCGGAAGTCCTTGGAATATGGGGAGAAGGGGCTGTAGCCCCCTCCACCCTCGTGGAAGCAGGAGCTGGTCAGCCCATTCCTGTCTCCATGACAACCAGGAATTTGGGAATCACCTCAGTGTCTGTTTGAGATGGTTCATCCCAAACAAAACGGAGACAATGGCACAAAATGTGGGAATCCAGTTCTGGGTTTGTGATGGATAAAGAGGCTCCAGCAATCTGTGATGGCAGTTAGAAATAATTAGACTGGAATGTCATGGATTGATACCCTGGAAGGGAATTTGGGATTGCAGGAGTGGGGCTGCATTTTTATTTTAATATATTGGAATTCAAGGAATTCTGGAATGGTTTGGGATGGAAGGAATCTTAAATCCCATCCCATTCCACGGGCAGGGACATCTCCCACTGTCCCAGGCTGCTCCAAGTCCCAATGCCCTTGGACACTTCCAGGGATCCAGGGGCAGCCACAGCTTCTCTAGTAATCCTATTCCAGTTCCTCCCCACTCTCCCAGCCAGGAATTCCTTCTCAATATCCAATGTCCAAACTGGCTGCTATTCCCCCTTGTCCTGTTCGTGCCCTTGTTAATAGTTCATTCCAGAGCAGATTTTTCCATGGGAACTACAGAATCCAGATTTCCAGGATTTTCCCCATTTTCCCATCCTACATCCACTTCACTTTCCGAACTGAAGACTCAGATTGCTCATAATTCCATAGTATTTTTGTGCCCAAGGTTAAAAAAAAAAATCAAATTTGAAGAGAATTCCTCCTTTTCTCAGCTATAAAAATCATGGAATCCCAGAACAATTTGGATTGGAAGGGACCTTCCAACCATCTAATTCCAAACCTCTGCCATGGGCAGGGAACATTCTAAAGTGGTGCCTGATCATCCTTATAGGTGAACCAATCCTGCAGGAGATCAGGAAAACTGATTCCAGATCCAAGAAGCAACATCGCAGGTTTAGAAGTGAAATCGGATGGATCAAAATTCCCCAGCTGAGGATATTGATGGAATTCCTTGTCCCAGGGCATTGGATGACCAAGGAAAACCTGGAGCGGCTCCTCCAGACCTGCAGCAGTGGGAGGAGATTGGCTGTGCCTCCCACCCTGGAATGGAGTTCATGGCATGAGAATTAAATGGGAAAATTGGGAAGAGAAATGAAGCCACTGCAGCCATGACGTGGAAATATGGAAATAAAACGATTAAAAAGGGGGAATGTTCAAATGGATGGGACATAAAAAGCCGGCAATTCATGGAAGAATGAAAGAAATGTTTTATATCCTGTCGCCATCTACTGGATCTGAGCTGCAGCAGGAGGATCATGGAATCACGATTCCGGGATGGTTTGGGTTGGAAAGACCTTAAGGATCATCCAGTCCCACCACATTCCATGGGCAGGGACACCTCCCACCGCCCCAGGCTGCTCCCAGCCCCAGTGTCCAACACGGCCTTGGGCATTCCAGGGATCCAGGGGCAGCCACAGCTTCTCTGGGAATTCCAGCCCAGCCAGGAATTCCTAATTCCCAATGTCCCACCCAGCCCTGCCCTCTGGCATGGGAAGCCAAGGACTGCTTCCCATGCCTGCTGCTATCCCAGGATCCAGGGAGGAGTTTCTCTAAGGTGACAATTGTCTCCTAAGGGGGTTCCCTGTGCCAGGGCCGCCCAAGGGGGTCTGGAAGGAGGATGAGGTTTTGTGTCCCAAGCCAGCATCTCTGCACTCCTGACTCCCAGGGATTCATGGATGTGTCCAGTGGGATATCCTAGCTGTCCCCACCGTGGTACTCCCTCTTGTAGAGAATACTGGGAAAAACTGAGCAACCTGGGATAGTGGAAGATGTCCCTGCCCTGGCAGGGGTGGAACGGGATGGGTTTGGAGGTCCTTTCCCACCCAAACCAGTCTGGGATTCTGGGATTCTCTGAGGGATTAGGGGAAGTATTCCATTTATTTATGGAAAGGAGGATGAATGCACCTTCAAAGCGCTCAGGGCTGGCTCTTCCAAGGCTGGCCCAGCCTGAGGGGCAGGGAGGCTTTCCTGGAGGACAACATTCCAATGGCACCGCCTCCTCGTGCCCCCCACGCCCCCCTTCAACCTGGGAATGACTGGGAATGACGGTTGGAGCTGCAGGCTGCTCCCACTGCCAGCACCAGGGAGAAGAACCTCAAACCAAGGGATTCCTTCAGCCCCAAGCAATGACTGAGACCTCAAGGAATCTTTGATTAGGATTGATTAAAGGTGACTGATTAAAGGCACTATCAGTTACGGGGGTTTTCCCATTTCCCAGGGAGCGTGCTGGCTCTGCAATGGAATTTTCCACATAAAGCCCACGCTGACTCACTTCCAGAGGTCTAGGTTTTGTGGGAATGGTTTGATGCACTCAGGTGTAAGGGATACACCTGGAAGGGTCAGGTGGGAGCTGGATGCTGATTTTGGGATCCTTTTTGCTGCAGCAGCAGCAGCAGCAGCTGGCGGTCAGACAAAGTTTTCCCTCTCTTCCTGGGGATCCTACTTTCCCTAAGGAATATTGCCAGTAAATTAATCGAAACATTCCTGATATTTGGGGGGTTGAGGCACAAAAGTCACTTGGTGGGATCTGTCCCTGCTGACTGAGTGTCTTAGTTTGGAAGACAGGTATCTGCCAGGGAAAACAGGAGCAGCCCCTCTGGGAATGGAAAATGCAAGACCTCCCCCTCCAAATTGTTACAATCCCAGAATTGAAAGGACTCTCAGGCAAAGATGTAAGGGGATAGGAATAACAGTTCTTTACTACTGCATATAACAAGATAAACAGAATAACAACAATAACTGTGGTGTTAACAACAAAAGAGAATCAGGGTGCAGTGAGTCTTTCACCGCAGGCACCTCTTTTGGTGCAGTCACTGTCACAGTGGCCGGGGCGAGCAGAGAGCCCAGGGTGTCACAGCACGGGATGTGTCAGGAGCTCGGCAGGGATTGCTGGGGCTGTGGAAAGGTCCCGGCAGCAGCAGGGGGTGCGGGACACGGCCTGGGGAAAACAGAGCAGGAGCAAAGGAACGGCGGGCGCGGCTCCAGCAGAGCAGGGAGAGAGCAGGATCCGAATTCCTGGGGAACACACGGACAGACGGTGCTGGGTCACTCCGAGCTGGGCTCCGGCGGGGCCGGGGAAATCTCCCCGCAGTGCAAGAGACCAACAGCCTCACTATTGGTCGAGAACCTCCGGGAGAGCCTCTCTCCCAGGGAGAAGAGCAGAAGTGAAGTGCCTCCCACCGACTGCCACCTTCTCCCTTGATTTTTTGGCCACTTCCTTTGTCTTTCCTGAGCACCCATAAGTACCCAGTAATTGGTTCCCTGGCAATGTATGGGAGAAAATTCTGTAAGAAAGAAACCCAACCCCCAACACTGAGTTTGGAGCAGCTGATCCCTGAGCAAAATGAGAGGGGAAAATGTGGGAACTACAAATATCCAACAAAGCCTGGATTAAATTCCCTGCCAGAAGTTTCTCCTTCGAGCTCCGCTTGAAAAGCTGACCTGCCTCCTTTGATGTGTTTTGAGCTCGTTAAATGTTTGGGAATCTTTCCCTGCGGAGGTTTTGGGGTCAGGGCCGTGGCTGTGGCCCCGTAATAACTCTGCTGACATTGGGGTGGGGAGGACGAGAGGGACACATGGGACAATCCTCCTGCTCCTCAGATATCCCTTCCAAAGGCCATCCAAACCCTGACCCTGACATCACAGCCAGCCCCAGATCCATCCCCAGCCAGTTCAGGAAGAGAAATAAACCCAGCAGAAAAGGGATTTCCATCATTAAATATCAGATGAGGTCTCGCTTCTGAGCCCCAGAAGGCCCAAGGAGCAGATTTATTTTGTGACCTGAAAGCAAAAATGTTGATTGAGGAAGAGAATTGGAAAAGGCAAAGTCACAGCACCAGATATTCACCCAAAATTAAGGTTGTGGAGGTGAGAAGCAGCTTTGCTTTTGATTTTTAACATCTACAGAAGCTGAACCCGTAATTATCCTCTAATCCTCTAAATTATGCTACGTAATAGGGAGAGGGGAGGAAGCAGAGCATTCCCATTTTTCCTGGGAAAGGTTTTCCTTCACACCCCTCTGCCTTTATGGCTCATTTGCAATGAGGGGCTGAGCCCTGATTGTGTCCCGTGAGCCACCCAGGGAACGTCAAAGTCTGAGCTGGGAGCTGAACTTGTGCTTAAATCCCTTCCTTTTTTATAAATTTGCTTTTATGCCCTAAAATCTCTGTAAACAAAACCTGGCCTAAATCTCTGGTTTTTGAACAAGCCCAGCCCTGACCTAACTAAACTCACGCTGCTGCCTGGGTTTAAGCACAGAGTCGCCCTGAAGTCCTTTCAGGTGAGGCACAGGATGAGGACAGAACTGATTTCACTCGCGGCACATCCCACCAGAGGCGATACCTGGATCACCTGGAATTACCTCCCACCTCCAGCCTCTTGGTCAGGATAATTCCACTCAGAATTCCACATCCATGAGCTTGTGGCTCTACCCAACTTTTCCAGCCCAATTTGCAACCTTTTCTCTCAACCTGGATTTAGTTTGGAGTATGATGGTTCTGCTTCCGAGGTGAAGGACTTGTCTGCCTCAAAGCTTCTTTTTAATTTTTTTTTTGTTGTTGTTTTTGTTTTTTTTCTTCTCGTATGAAGATATATTTTAAAAACCCATCAAAATCCAGCTGCAATTTTCCCTCAAGCCTTGCTGTTGTTAATCGTCATGGCGATGGATTCTGGTGGAAGACGGAATTAACTTTCTAATTGTTAAATATGGGATATGGAAGGGGGTTTTGGGAGCCTCCAGTGAGATCCAGGAGGGCCTGACAGCACAAAACGAGGCCACCAGCCCCGGAGGGGGGGACAAGTTTGGAATCCATCTGCGCATCGCCTGTGGTTCCGTGACACCAGAAACAAGGGAGAGGTGAATTTGGAACATGAGAATCCCGATTTCTGGGCTTTCTTCAGCCAGCTCCCAGTTTGGCAAAGATTGAAAATCACCGGGAGCTGCTGGTTTCACTCTTTGTCCATCCAGGAGTTTATCCGCAGGGTAAAAACCTGGGTTTTCTCCCAGGTTTCCAGGGAGTGGGGGCTCTGCACAAACCCCCGTTCTCTGGCGTTTGCCTGGCTGGCTCCAGCAGCTCGAGAGTCACAGAATCCCAGGATGGTTTGGCTTGGAAGGGATCCTAAATCCCATCTCATTCCACCCTTGTCATGGGCAGGGATGATGACACCTCCCACTGTCCCAGAGCATTGCACACTGCCAGGGATCCAGGGGCAGCCACAGCTTCTCTGGGAATTTCATCCCAGCCCCTCATCATCATCCCAGCCAGGAATTCCTAATTCCCAGCATCCCATCCAGCCCTGTCCTCTGGCAGTTGGAGCCATTCCCTGGGTCCTGGAACTCCAGGTGCTTCTGTGGAATCTCAGGAGAGCTCCAAGTGCTGTGCAGGTATTGGTGAACAGGGATGGGATGGGACGGGACGGGATGGGATGCGATAGGTGCTGCCAACCCCACACCTGTGACCCAGGGAACGGAGGATTTCTTTTTATTCCCTCATTTATTATTTAGGGCTTTATTTCATTTGTTGTGGGTGTGGAATTTTTAAATTAAGTTCCCACTTTTTGGCTGATTATTCCTTAATATTCCCTCTCCTCCTCCCCCGCTCTCCAAACTGGAATGTTGGAGTGCTCTGCACCGCACTGCAGCAAGAGGACATCAAATATTTAACAGTTTCAGGTGTTTCTCCCACCTTTTCAGGCAGGAAAAGATGTTTTGTCACTTGGAAAGTGCCAGAGTTGTCACAAGTCCTTCCCACTCCTCATGTCAAGGGGCACAGGGATCAAATAATATTATTAATTTATTAATTCTCTGAGGGAAGAAGTTTTAAATTTTTAAATTGCATTTTAAATAGTGTGAAAATTTGCTTTGCAGGGCTGATAAAAGATGCTCAGGCTCTCAAAAAAAGCCATGTTTAAAAATACTTTGGACTTCCAAAATTTGGCAAATAGTATTTAAATCTTCCTGGTGTGAGTCTAATCGATCAGATGTAAAAAATTCAGGTATTTTTCCAATGATCCATAATAATGGATGCCATGTGGATTTACCTGTGTGAGGAATGGATGTCTGGAAGGTTTTTTTCACAGTAAAAAAGGGGAAAGGGGAATTTTTCCAGCAGGAAAAGCGAATTATTTGGCGTAAGGACCAGAATGACTCCGGTCCTTTGCTCAAACAGGTGAAATTGGGCTTTGTGGAAAACAAGGAAACAGCATTCCCTCAGCCAAGCTGGCATTTCATCCAAAAAAACCCTGAGGGAAAACGGCAAATAAAAAGCAGATTAGGCAAAATCAAATCCTGTTGTCAGCAGAATCTCCTTGGAAAAACCAGGTAGCATCAGGAGAAAGTGAGAAGTGTCCCCGTGCATGGCAGGGGAGGAGTGAAATGATATTTAAGGTCCCTTCAAGCCAAACCGATCTGTAATTCTGTGACAAACCAGAGTTAAATTTTCATTTAATTCACAGCCCAAATCAGCCTCATCCCCTTGGTCTGATTCTCCATCCTGCCGTGACCTTTGTGGACAAATTGGAAGAAAAATGGGAAAAGCAAAAGGTCACGTAATTTGAGAAACCCATACAGAATGCAGAGGGCCTGGCAGGATTGCTCTCCTTTGCTATAGATCTTAATTCCTGATTATTTATTTGGGGTTAGCTTGAGACTCTGTTCTCTGCAAGATGGAGGGAAAAGCTTGGTTTTGGGAACAAAGCTGAAAGCCAGGGAATATTCAGAGAAATTCACACCTGTGCAGGTTCTAGGGCGCTGCTTTACGGTGAGGACGTTTAAACGTGTGAGGGGCGGTGGAAATGAAAAAGGGATTTTGGAATTAGAAGCAGAACCACACGGGAGATAAAACGTAACCAGATTTGAGATCTGGCACCAGGCTGGGGAGGGAAAATCTGGTGACACTTCAAACCACTCAATTAAAAAAACCTCTGTGGCGTTTTCTCTAATTACAGAACAGCCCCACTGTCTGGGGTTTGGTACAACACGATAAAAACAATGCAAATCTTCAGCTGAAATTGTTCAAAGCACGAGAAAACCTGGGATTTCCCAGTGTACAGCTGGGATTTCCCAAGATTTCCCAGTGTACAGCTGGGATTTACTGGGATTTACCAGTGTACAGCTGGTATTTCCTGGATTTCCCAGTGTACAGCTGGTATTTCCCAGGATTTCCCAGTGTACAGCTGGTATTTCCCA
>WAAG01091389.1:30172-47302 GCA_013390105.1 Tichodroma muraria
GGAAAGGAAAGGAAAGGAAAGGAAAGGAAAGGAAAGGAAAGGAAAGGGAGGCTCAGGGGGAACCTTCTCTCTTTCTACATTCCCTGTGCATCCAGGTGGGATCAGGCTCTGCTCCAATGAACAAGGATGAGAGGAAATAGTGAAATATTTGGGAATCAGGAAGTCTCTGTTCCTTAGAAACACAAAAGATTGCAAAAACCCACCAAATGAAACCTTTATTTTCTCTTAAATTAATTTATCCTATATAATGGTCCTCACTGAACAACCCTCTGATGATTTTTCCTTTATTTTTTTCTGGAGCAGACTCTCAAAATTTTAGTCACATCTAAAATTAATTTTCACCTCAGAGATTTTTTTTTTTTTTTTTTAAGTTACAAGTAACTCATTGAAACAGACTGAAAATCCCACTTGGACCAAAATTTTCTAGCTCTTCAATGAAAGGTGGAACTTCATTGATAAAAGCATTTCTTTTGGAAAGAACATTTGGAAAACCAAAACATAGAACAGAAAATTACGAGTCTTTCAGAAGTGTGGGCATTTTAGTTGGATTTTTTTTTTTACAGTTTTTCTTTAGGGATTTTATTTTCAAATTCGGAAGTGCTTTTCGAATTGCCTTTCCAGGCTTGGAGGTAGCTGCCAAAAAAAAAAAAAAAGGAATATAATTGAAAACAAACCCTTATTTTCCTTGCTTCCAGGTGAACCTTACAAATAAATTCCCAAAATTCTCTTTTTCCTCCTCCCTTTCTGTGTCTTCCTTTAAAGGGAGCCAAAATTCCATTAAAGGGAACTCATCAACCAGGGTAATTAATTAATTGGTCCCCCCTGAGCCTCCTTTTCTCCAGGCTGAGCCCCTTTCCCAGCTCCCGGGGCTCCAGCCCTTCCCCAGCTCCGTTCCCTGCTCTGGACACGCTCCAGCCCTGTGTTTCTTGTCATGAGATGCCTCAGAGTCCCATCCTTGGGCATTTTTAACGTCATTCCCCAGGGAAGAGCCATCCACAGGTCTGATAATGTCCATGACGGAAGAAGAGCTCAGGAATGATGCTCTGGAAGTGCTCCTTGTTGCAATTTGGCATCCAGAGAGTCGGGCCGGGTCACTCCAAGTTGGGAATGTGGCCTGAGGGCCTTGGTTGAAATATTTGGATTCTCATTTGTTGTGGATATCGCAAAGAACATCCAACAGAACTGAGAAGCTGTGGCAGCCCCCGGATCCCTGGAAGTGTCCACGGCCAGGTTGGACGTTGGGGCTCGGAGCCACCTGGGACAGTGGGAAGTGCCCCTGGATGGAAGTGGATGGGATTTAAAGCCCTTCCAGCCCAAACCATTCCGCGGTTCTTCTCACATCCTCAAAGGTGGTTGTTCTAGAATTTGTGTTTTAAACTTAATTTAAAACCTAAATTCCTCTTGAAAACGCCACTCCGGAATTGAAATCCAGATTATTTTCCCCCTCAGAAACCCAACTGCCAACAGGCCTCGAGTGCTTTAAGAAGATTCCCGCAAAGCTTCTGCTCAGCCCAGAGCGTGCTTGGCAATCCTGCGGGAGCAGTGACCTCCTCCTTGTCCGGGGATATAAATAGAGCCTCTCCTGCACGGAATGAATGCTAAATATTTACCTTCCCAAAATAGCGGCTCCAGAGAAGGGAAGGTCCAGGCTTGAGACCAAAATGCCCCGTGTGAGTGTCACTAGCTGAGAGGTGACAAAATCCAGGATTCCAGGATTTGCAGGCAGCCAGGAATCCTGCCAGGGATAAGGTGTGAATCCCAATCTCTACATTTACAGTGGAAGAGGGAATACGCTGGATGTCACGGATTCCAGCTGGGTTTTATGGATAGTGGCAGCCCTGTCAGTGAGCCCCTGATGGCGACTGCGTGGAGATGGGGACTGGAGAAATAATTGATCAATCTGAGGGACGAATTTATTCCTTTTGGCTCTGGCTTTGCCTATTTTTATTCTGGGATAATGAAGAGCCAAATGCAGCAAATTTGGCACTCAGCCCGTGCTTGTAGCTCGTTTAAAGGAGAGGGAAAGGTGGGAATGTCCTTACGCTCCGAATCCAAGCAGGATTTTGTGCTTTTGCTGTATTTTAAGATGTGCCTTTCCGCACTTCCACTCGTGCCCAGGACGATCCTCTGGAGGTCATCCATGATTTCAGAGAGAGGAGGGAGCAAGATTCATCCTCACCTCTTGTCGCCCCGTGTTGGATCACAGCTCCTTATTCCTCAGGAATATCAGGAATTCCTGGGCCTCAGGCTCCTCTACCACTACTTTTCCTTGATACAGTTCCTGACTCGTGGGGTTTTTATGGAAATGAATTTGAAAATTGCTGGTGTCTGGATTTGGGATCAGAAGGAATTTTTTCTTTGGCGTCTACATCCTTTTCATGCTGCTCTTGCATCAGGAGAAGGTCATGGAATTACAAAATCCCAGAATTCCAGAATGGTTTGGGTTGGAAGGAAGCTTAAAAGTCATCTCATCCCACCCTTGCCATGGGCATCTTGGACACCTTCCCCTGTCCCAGGTTACTCCAAGCCCCAAAATACATTTGGGGACATATAAGGGCAACACCTTCCCCAATATCCCAGATTACTCCAAGCCTGGCCTTGGACACTTCCAGGGATCCAGGGGCAGCCACAGCTGCTCTGGGAATTCCACTCCAGGGCCTGCCCACCCTCCCAGCCAGGAATTCCTTCCCAATATCCCATTTAACCCTGACCCTCCATCAATTTAAACCCATTTCCCCTTGTCCTGGCACTCCACGTCCTTTTCCAAAATCCCTTTTCAAGTTCCTTGTACCCCTTTAGGCGCTGGAAGGGGCTCTAAGTTCTCCCGAGCCTCTTCTTCTCCAGGCTGAAATGAATATATCATAATTAGTACCAGTCATCATTCAAATAAATCCATTTCTTTTTTCTGCTTTGCAGGAACGTGAGCTCTCCCTGCTTATCCTTGATCCACAGTGTTCAGGACTGCTCTGAATAACGGAAGAAGGAGCCAGACCCAGGAGATTTTCCAGCAGAACAGCAGAGGAGATCCAGAGGCTGCACAAATCCCTGGGAATGGGCTGTGGAGAGTCTGAGGGTGAGGTGGTGAGAGCCCTCTTGGCACTGATTTATCATTCCAAGCAAGTGGCATCCCATCATCAGCTCCGAGTGGAATGAGAGCTCGGGAGCAGTGCCAAAGCATCCTGGATATGTTTCAACTTGAGTTTGCTCCTGTTTTTTTAGGAGAAGGATGCTTGTGAATTAATAACCTGACAGGGTTTTTTTCCTTCCTTCAGCAGATGTCCAGAAAGGCAGAAGAACTGGAGGGGAGGAAGGGATATGGACACGGAAAAGGAAGGAGAGGAACAGGCAGAAGCTGGTTTTATGCGACAATTTCCCAAAGATCCATTCCTTTTTTGTGGGATAATGTGTGTATTGATGAGCAACAGCCCTGGCGAGGCCTTGGCTTGGGAGGGTGACAAATAAACGAGAGTTCGGCTCGTCAGAGTTTGTAATGAGCCTAAATGAGGTGTAAGTTTGAATCCCAGAATGATTTGTGAGGGAAGGGACCTTAAAAATCATCCCATCCCTGCCATGGACAGGGACACCTCCCACTGTCCCAGGCTGCTCCAAGCCCCAGTGTCCAACCTGGCCTTGGGCACTGCCAGGGATCCAGGGGCAGCCCCAGCTGCTCTGGGAATTCTGTTCCAGCCCCTCCCCACCCTCCCATCAGGAATTCCTTCCCAATATCCAAGCTAAATTCCCCCTCTGTCAGTTTAAACCCATTCCCCCTTGTGCCGTCACTCCAGTTCCTGATGGAACAGTTGCTCTCCAGTTCCCCGGATCCCCTTTGAGTTCTGGAATGTGCTGGGAGGTCTCCACACAACCTTCTCCTCTCCAGGCTGAACATTCCCAGCTCTCCCAGCCTTTCTCCATAGGGGAGGTGCTCCAGTCCCTTTATCAACTCCGTGGCCTCATCTAGACTTGTTCCAACAATTCCAAATCCTTCTTTTGTTGGGGGCACCACACCTACAAATGACATTCCAGGTGGGATCTCAGCAGAGCTTTTGTGTGACCATTCCATTCTGAGGGTTTGGATTTAACCAGTTTCCTGGGAATTTCTTCCAGTTTCCCTGCAACGTTCCAGTGCAGCAATTTTTCCAGCTGTTGGTACAGCATGCCAGGGGATCCCTCTAGTAACATTTATCCCATTTTTTTCCCAGTGTCCCATTTTCCAGCAGCTTGGAAATGCAGTGCTGATATCTCCACAATGCTCTCCCTTGGATCACTCTGAAAATTCCCTCTCAAAATCCCCAGGAAGCCAAACAGGAATCACAGATGGCAAAGCTTTGTGCACATGTACCGGCAGAGACATTGCTCTAAAAACCACTTTGCTCCAAGGAATTTCCTCCAGAGAAACAGCAGCTCATTCCCAGAAGGAATTTCTCTTGCAAGGCTTTTACCTAAACACTCACTTCCCACAGGCATTTTCTCTCGGAACAGAGACATCCAAACCACTGATGGTTCATTTGGGACATGGAAGAGGGCTTTAATTTAATTTATTTCCAGCCATTTACTCTACACAAAATAATCTGCAAAATTATTCACTGGACTACATATGGAGAGGATATGTGCAGGATTTATTTTTTATCCACTTTTTTCCTGGAAGTTAACATTGCAGGTAGAAGCCATTTTTAAATTCTAGAGAACAGCGTCAGGCTGTGACCCAGGGCTTGGTTTTCGTGGGAATTTTGTGGTGGGTGTTGCTCTGTGGGTTCTTCTTCCAAACCATGGAAGAGGAACAGAGCCCAGGACACAAATCCTGAGTCTCATCCATCCTGTTCAGGAGGTCTCAGTTCCAGCTCATTTGTTCTCAGAAAGGGGAGGTGAGGGATAAATGGTTTAAGATGGAAGAGAGTAGATTAAATGGGATATATGGATGGAATTCCTGGCTGGGAGGGTGGGGAGGGGCTGGGCTGGAATTCCCAGAGCAGCTGTGGCTGCCCCTGGATCCCCAGCAGTGCCCAAGGCCAGGTTGGACACTGGGGCTTGGAGCAGCCTGGGACAGTGGGAGGTGTCCCTGCCATGGCAGGGGTGGCCCTGGATGAGTTTTAAGCTTCCTTCCAACCCAAACCATTCCAGAATTCTGTGATTAGGACAATCTCCCACCCTTCGATCCCTTCATCCAGAGGGATGGTGGCCAGGGGCACATTTGGATCTCCAGTGTCCTGACCAGCAGCTGTGATGCCTTAGGTTTTATCTTTTATATATTTTAGATCCTGTGCTGTTTCAGCGGGCAGGTTTGGGTTTCACATTAGGTTTATTATAAGTTTATTACCACATTGAGTGCTGCTGAGCTCTCTGCACAGAGCAGGGACAAAACAATTCCTGCTCTAGTCGGGACCAAGGACAACTTTCAGGCCCAAGAGCAAAACCAACGGTGAAGTGAGAAGGAAAAACCAGGAGGATGGAGCTTCATAGCCTGGAGCTGGGGTTGGACAATTTGACTACAATATGGAAATGGAGCAGAATTTATAAAAGTGTGGGGCCTCGTGATCGGGTGTGCATTTTTGTGATCATTTTGGGTGAATCCTGGGTGTGCCCGGCCGGGCCCTGGCCCTGCCCAGGTGTGCCCATGGAGGCCTTTCCATAAATCCCTGCTTTATCCTTCTGCTCTGGCTGGTCCCTGCTCCAGGTCAGCCTCCAGCAGGCATCAGCTGAATGAATTGAGCGTGGGTTTTGTTGCTTTATAATGAAATTATTTTCAGAAAGTCCAGACGAGGATGGAGGGACATCATGGACTGGTCCAGCATCATACAGATTCACATTCCACAGACCTTTAGAAGCCGGGACTGAGCAACAGGGAAAGCATGGGATGGTGGTTTGGGAGGGAAAGTACCCCAAGGATGATCCCATTCCACCCCCTGCCATGGGCAGGGACACCTTCCACTAGCCCAGGTGGCTCCAAGCCCCACCCAACCTGGCCTTGGACACTTCCAGGGACACAAGCAAGCAGGGATCCTGGAATCCAGAGATTCCAGGGACAGCCACAGCTTCTCTGGGAAGCTCTAAACTCAATTTAATATTTTAAAATCTTCCTTTCCTGTGGCAGATTTTTATCCAAAAGCCCCTTCCGGCAGCCCCCGAATCAAGCAGCTGTGATCCAGCCCGGGGATATTCCACCATTTATTCCCAGCCCGAGGGAATATTGACTTCCCTGATGACTATTCCACACCCCACACCTCCGATGAGATATTAAGTTCACAATATCAAAATTTTGTGGAGATATCTCCAGACATTCCTCTAAATTAATATTATGCATGACCAGGATCCAGCTCAGCCCTTGAGGTTGTTCAGTCCAAGCCCTTCAGTCCAAAGTTGGATTTGATGATCCTGGAGGTCTTTTCCGTCTTTAAGGATTCTTTGATCCTTTCATTTCTTTTCCAGGAATTCTGGCAGCGAGGAAATCATGGGAGTTCTGGAACCCTCTGGCAAAATGCCAGTCATCCAGGGAGAGACACCCAGGAAAGCTGGGAATATCCCTGCGGAGGGATGTGGCTGGAATGTGTGTGCTGCAGGGATTTGAATCCTGAAATTCTTTATTGCATTTTTAGGGGCTCTTTCAGGAGCAGGGAAGGCAGAGCTGCTACTGAGGGGTTTTATATTTTAGGCTGTCTTAGGCTAAGCAATAAAACATATTTAGATTGGTGTTTTCCCTTGGATTTTACTGGGATAATGACAATTCCAGCGTCTGGATAAATTGCAAACCTACCTCCCCTAATGCTGAAATTCTTGTAAGAGTCATGGCTAAACAAGAATTTATAAAATATATTTTAAACATGATTTTTTTTTGTGCCAGACAGAGAGGTTGAGTTTGTCCTTGGGCGTTTTTCCTCCACTTTCCAGGCATTCAGGTGATTATGGCAATATTCCTGCAGGAAAACCTGGAATTCTTTTAGATTTGTTTTAAAATAATTGGATAAAAATGAGTTTGGCTTAGAGTCAGAGAATTCCAGATGGGTTTGGGTTGGGAGGGAGCCCAAAGTTTATCCCATTCCAGCCCTGCCATGGCCAGTGCATCTTCCACTATCCCAGGTGTCCAAGCTGGCCTTGGAGACTTCCAGGGATCCAAGGGCAGCCCCAGCTGCTCTGGGAATTCCAGCCCAGCTCCTCCCCACCTTCCCAACCAGGAATTCCACCCCAATATCCCACCTAACCTTCCCTCTCTCATTTTGAAGCCAATCCCTGTGTCCTGTCCCTCCATCCCTTGGAAATCCTCTCTCTCCATCTTTCCTGGAGCCCCTTCGGGCACTGGAATGTCACAGTGAGGTCACCCTGGAGCTCTTCTTCTCCAGCTGGACGATCCCAATTCTCTTCTCTGAACTCCAACCCCAAAACTGGGATATGAATAAAGGCTCCTTTCTGCGCTGTAAAAGTTGGCAAATTATTTGTTTAAATCATGGCTGGGGCCTGGCTTTTTATGTCTTTTTCAATTAAGTAATTAACTCGTGCTGGCCTGGCCTCTCCGACCTCGCTCCCTGCTCAGAGGATCGATACCCGATCCTGCTCTGTACTTCCACATTTTACACGTATAAATTAGGGGATTATTAATTAAAGTGCATCCTGGAATGCACGAGGAGGCTTTAATTTAGCAGCAGTTGCAAACAGAAAATATTGGAGGTTAAACTACAGATTCTAAAGCAGATTTGGCCTTTAGGCTTCGTCCTTTTCGTCAGTCAGACCCATAAAAAGATCAAGAGCAAAATTTAGAGGCTTAGATCAGTTCATTATTGGAAATATTTGTCATCAGAACGTGAGCTGGACAAGGTTTTCGACTTCCAAATGAGGAACCATCCAGTTACAACTGGAGCAAATAAATCACGGAATTCCAAACAAGCTGCGGCTGCTTCTGGAAGAAGGGATCCAGCAGCAGATCCCAGCTTCCAAATTCTGTTGATTTTTAAGCAGAGGGGTTTAGGAAAGGAAGAAATCCTTTAATCAGGGAACAGGGAAGGATGGAAATTGCACAGGGTGGGAAGAATCAGCATTCCAGCAGGAATTTTGCACGCTCCTTTTTCTTTCAGGAAAGAATGGATTTCCATCCAAGGATGGAAGATGTTTTTCATGGCACGGTGGGATGTGACCAATTCCCAGCCAGTTCCCAACTGGATCAGGTCCAAGGATGAAAATTAACTCTGGCTTAGCCAAAACCAGGACAGGTATAAAGGAATTTAAATTACCTGGATAAATCCAAGGTCTGGACCCATCTATAAAAGGGTTTAGAAAGTCCCAGATCTCAGTTTGCAACCTGGATCCATCTTCTCCACCAGGAACTACAGATATTTCTGGAATGGCAGCCTGGATCCATCTTTTCCAGCAGGAATTGCAGATCTTTCTGGAATGATAGGCAATAGAGAGCTCTGGTACAATCAGCATCCAGGCTGCGTATCAGAAATCAGGGAATAAGCAGAGAGAAACCCACAATTCCCTGATTATTAATAAAAACACCCAATATGAAACCCCAGATTTTAATAAGAATGGACGTGATTCCAACGGGAATAATGGTGATGAGGGAAATGAAGGTTTAATAACCAAGCAGCGCTGATTTATTGCAGTTATTTTATGCCTTTTGCTCCTGCTTTTGCAGTTTCTGGGGGGGTTTGCACGCACAGAACGCAGCCCATTGTTCACTGCTGCCCTGCCCAACTAATTATGCTTAATTCTGGCACTTTCTCATGCTTTAATTAAGAACTGTTTGCATTTCCAGAGCATGCACAGAGCCAAAGTTTGCCTTTCTAATTAAAAGCGCAAAGCAAACGAGGCTGTGGTGAGAGGAATGGGAATGAAGCTCTGGTGAACAGGGAAGGGCGGGGATGAAGTTCAGCCCCGGTGAACTTTAATGCCAGCGGTGCAAAATGCAGCTAATTAGGCAAGAATTGATGGTTCTCGTGGAGAAGTAGCTACAGCCTTGTTTGCAATCCTGTCGAGGCAGGAGAGCCGCTCCTCTCATTCACGGAATTCGGGATTGCACCGAGCCAAGCTGCCTCTCTATGATGGAAATCGGCAGTGGAACACGGACAGCGCCTCTCTTCGCAGGGAAAAATTGGATTTTACAGGATATTCACCAGGAGCAGACATTCCAAGGGGACTGAATATCCCTAAAATATATTTAGGGAGCTGGTGTGCGACCACACTTGGTGCTGGATGCACTTAATGGAAATTTTTGGGATGGTGTAGTGGCCTTTCCAGCAATTTTGGGAGTTAGTCTGTCTCATAGGTTTATAAAATCAGCACCTTTTAAACGAAAAAATCTTGCAAGGATATGGAAATAAAACCTGGGATAGTGGAAAGTGTCCCCGCCCATGGAGGGGTTTTAATGTCCCTTCCAACCCAAACCAGTCTGGAATTCCCTGATTTCCAGGCTGCAGTGTCGGAATCCATCAGGATGCACTTTCCCATAATGGCTCTACTGCTTGTTCTTAGCAACTGCTGCCAAATGCAAATATCAAAAATTTCCAAATATTTGCTTGCTTTGGGTCCCTAAATCCTCACACCAGTCACCCTTGGGATTTTGGGGAATTTCGGAACGTTCTCGGTGTCAACAGAAATGGAAAACTTTTCCCCACAGTGGGAAAAAGGCCTCAAGTTGCACCAGGGGAGGTTTCGGTTGGATACTGGGGAAGAATTCCTCATGGAAATGTTTGCCCAGGCCTGGAGCAGCTGCCCAGGGAAGTGGTGGAGTCCACATCCCAGGAGGGATTTAAAATCCATGTGGATGTGGTTTCCAAACAGCTTTTGGTCCTTCCCATGGCCTTTCTTTTCCCTTGGCAATGGTGGGAAGCAGCTCCTGCTGGAGATGGTTTTCCCCGGCCCTGGTGCTCCAGCAAGTTGCAGGAATGAATTTTCTTCCAGGCAAAACTGGATATGTGTCAGTAAAATTACGATCCCTCATAATTCCTGTTTATGTCATTCCTGATATTTACACATCCTACCCTTCAAAAATATTGGAAAGGACATCAGGGATCATCCTGCGGGCAGGGAAGTCTTTCCTTCATTGCCTGAGGAAGTGATCCTTGGATCACTGCACTCAGGAATCCTTGGCAAGCGGAAGGATGAGCTTTTTCCAGAATCCTTGGGCCCAAGCTTTTACTTGGGAATGATGCAGGGATATTCTTGCTTGCTGTGCTGGAAGTCCCAAGGAAGAACTTCCAAGGACTTTCCTGGAGGCTCTCAGCACATCCTGGTGGCTGGAGGCCTGTCCCCTCCTGATGGCCCAACACTGTCATCTGATTCCCGTTGGGATTTTGTTGAGGACACGCAACAGGGAAAAATGTTTCTTGTTTATTTTTATTTGTCTTTATTTCGTCTTCTCCTCTCTCTTTGTATCTTGGTGTCTTCCTAAACTCCCCCTCAGGCAGCAATTCCCCGAGGAATGAGCTGTGGGATCAAACCCTTCCTGGTTTTTGTGAGAGCGAAGTCATTTAAAGCCCTTTGCAGGGAATTTTAGTGGCACCAGACACCAAACTGGTCCCTGGGCTGCAGGCACCAAAGGGTGGAGGTGGCCACCAGGCCAAAAGGTGGTGGTGGCCACCAGGCCAAAGGGTGGAGGTGGCCACCAAGCCAAAAGGTGGAGGTGGCCACCAGGCCAAAGGGTGGAGGTGGCCACCAAGCCAAAGGGTGGAGGTGGCCACCAGGCCAAAGGGTGGAGGTGGCCACCGGACACCGAAGACCCTGAGGTTTGGTGGACGCTATTCCTGCGCCACTGTTGGTCCTGGAGGCATCATCAGCCACCTGGAATATGGAAAGTGTCCCAAACCAGGGAAGGGCTTGGAGTGAGATGATCTCTAAGGTCCCTTCCAGCCCAAAGCGGGATTCTGGGATAAAAACAGGAATATTTCATCCTGGATTGCACCCAAAGAAGCCCTTCCCAAACTGTGTCTGCAGCTCCAGGGATGGGTTTGGGATGGTTTTGTCCATACAAGGAACGTATGGAATGCTGAAAATTAATTAATAGGATCAATCAATAGAGTTCCTTCACTCGTCTTTGGCTAATACTTCATTAATTAACAAGATGAGTTAATGGCACCAGCTCCTCTTCTTCCTGCATCCATTTCTAACCAAGGAGCTGCTTGAAATGGGGATTTTCTTCATGGAGCTGGATAAAACTCCCGGCCAAATCCTTCTACCACGTTCCAAGGCTTTAGCGTTGCATTAGCACCAATTTATTTGCTTATCCCTGCATTCCTGATCCCTTTCCCTTCCTAATGTCCTTTTAATTTCTTTCCCAACCTTCGTTTGTCTCCAGCTCATCCTCTTGTTCCCTGACAATAATTCCTGAGGTTCCAAATCCTATCCCTGTCTTGGTCTCGGTCAGGTATTGACATTTTCCTTTCCTTTTCCATTATTAAACACCTTGACCCAAGGACTCAGATCTTCCATGGGATGCATTGCTAAGAGCTGCTTCATTCCAGCTGAATGTGGGATTAGAGCTCTGGCCCATCCAAGGAAATAAGTTTATTACGGAACAACATCCTCCAAAACTCACACATTTGAGGATATTGCATCCGGTCTCTCTTAAAATCTCATTTTTCCTTGGGAGTGACCTCATCCCACGGCTGGATAATCTGGAATGTTAATGAGGCAGCAATGGGAATAAAGTGTCCCCGGGATGATTGAAATCCCAAACAACTCTTCCCCCTCCAAAAGCCTCCTAAGCACAGCTCCCTTTGATGATGGACTGCTCATTCCCTTATTAAACATTTATTGTTTCCTCAATAAAAGTCGTCTTGGGTGTATTCAATTATTTATATAAATCAGACATCAAATGGGAAACAGCAGCAAACTCATTTTCCTCTTTTCAATTCCCCTTATTCCACAATCACAAGAGGAGAGCGGATAAAACCCATTTGGCATCACTGGGAAAAAAAAAAAAAGCTGGAATAAGAAAAGCCAAATTTTCATCTGGATCTGTGTCAGGAGGAAAGGAAATAAATTAAAACTCCTTGGAAACCAGGAATGTTCCCAAGTATGTGGTGAGGTATTGCTGGTTTGGTGTCCCCAGCCTGGAAATCAGGGAAAATTGAGGCCAGAACGGGAATGAGAAGTGGATCAATATTTATGGGATTACAGCAGGAGTTTTGGGATTCAAAGCTCTGAAATAACCATGGATTAACCCAACTCCAGGTCCCATTGTGGAGATCATGGACACTTTGGATTGGTTTGGTCCCCAGGGTTTAGGAAGGAATATTTTTAATATCAATTTAATTGTTGAAATAGTTTTACAACAGTTGTTCCTGGGACACTCCAGGTATTTTAGGAATCTTTTCAGTCCGTGTTATCCATGACACCCTCAAAAACCAAAGCCGCCTGTTCCTGGAACAGCATCAACTGAACTCAAGTTGTAATCTCCAGATTTCCCTCATTCCTTAATCTTCCAGTTTTATTGGAATGTTTTCAGATTCTTTTCCTAGATCCAGCTGTTATTTGGGAGTTTGGAAAGATCTCTAACTCCAAATCCAGCCAGGGTAAAAGTGTTTCACTTTTACCTATGCGAGAGCTGGAGAGGGATTTTGGCGTAGGGCAGGAGTGACAGGATAAGGGGGAATGGCTCCCACTGCCAGAGGGCAGGGAGAGATGGGATATTGGGAAGGAATTTTTCTCTGGGAGGGTGGGAGGGGCTGGGATGGAATTGCCAGAGCAGCTGTGGCTGCCCCTGGATCCCTGGCAGTGTCCAAGGCCAGGTTGGACACTGGGGCTTGGAGCAGCCTGGGACAGTGGGAGGTGTCCCTGTCCATGAAACGGGGTTGGATTTTAGATCCCTTTCATCCCAAACCGCTCTAGAACAAACTCTAATCTGATTTTTATTCCAATCAATTCTACAAAATAAATATAAAAGGACCACTTCTCCTGGGCAACATTCCCTGATTAAAAAAAAAACAAAAAACCAAAAAACCAGGATCAAACTTCCCAGAACTTTTTATCTGATCTCTTACAGCAACAAATCCAGCAGCTGTCAAAAAATCAAACAGAAAGGGGTTCGAAAGCACCTTTTTAAGGACTGAAAAGCATTTTCATGAATTTAAGAGTCCTTCACAGCCAATTATCAAATCAAAATGCAGCCACTCTGCCTAACATCACTCCTGAAGGATAAAAACATCCACGGATAACTCATCACTCATCAGCCTGCACAGCAAACGCTCTGCCAGCCAGCACTGGATTTATTTGGGAATTTGAAGAGGAATGTGATCCTAATAGGCACAAAAATGCTGTGATGCGCTCCCAGCTGCAGGGACAGGAGCGCAGGAGCCGTGTGGGGAATTCTGGCAGATGAAGCCGAGTGGGAGCTTTTCAACATTCCTGCTGGCTCAGAGATCCATGGGCAGGTGTGGAGACGGATGGAAATGGAAATGGATATGGAAATGGATATGGAAATGGAAATGGGTATGGAAATGGGTATGGATAAGGATATGGATATGGAAATGGATATGAATGTAGATAAGGACTTGGAGCTGTTGTCAAGACAATCCAAGGGATGGAGCAGCTCTGCTGTGGGGAAGGGCTGGGAGAGCTGGGAATGTTCACCTGGAGAGGAGAAGGCTCCAGGGACAGCCCCTGTCAGGGCCTAAAGGGGCTCCAGGACAGCTGGGGAGGGGCTGGGGACAAGGGATGGAAGGACAGGACACAGGGAATGGCTTCCCAGTGCCAGAGGGCAGGGATGGATGGGATATTGGGAATTAGCAATTCCTGGCTGGGAGGGTGAGGAGACCCTGGGCTGGAATTCCCAGAGCAGCTGGGGCTGCCCCTGGATCCCTGGAAGTGTCCAAGGCCAGGCTGGACACTGGGGTTTGGAGCAGCCTGGGACAGTGGGAGGTGTCCCTGCCCATGGCAGGGGTGAAACTAGATGGGATTGAAGTCCCTTCCAACCCAAACCATTCCGTGATTCCATGATGACACAAACTCGTCCGGGATGGATCTTTTCTCATCACCAGCCATCAGGGGATGAAGGGGTAGAACCCTCCTACCACGAAATGAATGATGCCAGAAACCCTACAAATAATCCGTTACTCCCAGCAATGACAAATGGAGTTGCGCTCTCAAATCCAGGATGTCCCTCCCACTATCCCAGGTTCCTCAGGGCCCCATCCAGCCAGGCCTTGTGCTGGAATCCAACGTGCAGAGAGCTCTCAGGACACTGGGTCTGCGAGCCAAAGCTTTAAGTTGAACACAGGGTTCAATCTGAGACCCTGGGAAAAATTGCCAAAGTTAGATGTTAGAAGTGAAAATGTGGATTTATAGCTTAAAGCAGAGTGTGTGAGTGGGGAAAGTTTAGTTTTAGAGCTTAAAAGCCCTGGACAAAGCAAAAGCAGTTACAAAGGCTAACAGGAGGTTTTAGGATGGAATCCTGTGAGGTTCAGGTGCTGAGAGGTGATTGGCTGAGAAAGTTCACGCTGCAATAACACCAATTAGCTCAGCACTGGTGTAATAACATAAATATCCAGCCGGCAGAATTTTATTGGCCCAGGAAGCCTTAAATAGTCTGACAAGCAGAAATCCAGGGCCTTCTCTGCCACCCTGCTGACATCTGCGGGAGGGATCCGTCCCCTCCCTGTGGGAGATAAGGAAACGAACTGCACTTCCTCACCAAACTCACAAGTTTCTGTGTTTCAAGGAGAAATCTGCGCACGCGGAAGGTCAGGTGTAAAACCGTCATGGGAGAAATCCTAAACTCACATCCTTGGACACTTCCAAGGATGGGAAATGCACCCATCCTCAAGAAAAAGGTGGATTTTACACCTTTCCTGAGCCTCTCAGCCAGCACTATGCCAAGCAGGGATTTACAGCCTGGAAAAACTCACAACTCCTTCCAAAACACGGATGAAAGCCTGACATTTCCTCAAACCCCAGGATTTCGCACAGATCCCAGGAACTTACCCTTTGGCTAGCCCAGCCACATGCTGGTGAGTCAATCTGGAGTGCTGGATGCCTTTGGAGAAGGACGAAGCCCGGCTCCCATTGTCCCGGGAATGTTCCTGGAGAGGAAATGTCAGCCAGCGGCAGCTGGGGCTGCATGGGGACAGACGGGCCCAGGAATCCGCTCGGGAAGACGAGGCCAGGAAGAGCTGGAGCCTGGCAGATGGTGGGATGGGCTCCATCCTTTCCTCGTGGCTGTGAGACTCTGGAATGAAGCAGCTCAATCCTAACAATGCTCTGCTCCTGCCACAGTGGTTATTCAGCATTCCAGGCTGAGCACAAATGTGGGAATTGCGGGGAATTGTTTCCTTGAGTGACTCTTTGAAGGTTATGGTTTCGCCATGGTTGTGGCAGCTTCCTCATGGAAAACACATTCCAAGGAAAATGTTCAGTCATGCCCTGTTCCAAGGGAAAAGGGAGAGTTAAAATCACTCCACTCCTTTGAGTTGTTCATTCAGCTCCTTCACGTTTTTCCAAGTTTTTTCACGCTCTCTGTGTCTGGAGCCCCACAGCAGCATTTGGAAATGATTTTAAAATATTTATCCCTTTTTTCCTGCACCGATTTCCCAAACTTTCCTCTCAGTGTCTTGCCCAGCAGTGATCCCAGTCACTTGCAAACCCCTCATCCCTAAAATAGCACAGCAAGGCAACACTTCGGGAGCAGTCAGAACCGAGACGCTGAAAATGTGGAATTCTCCTGGAATAACTAATTCTTACATGGAAAACAAAATATCAGAGTGATCCATATTCCAGAAGGGACCACTGTGAGCAGTCTGTGGTGCTGGAAAACTGGGAAGTTTATAGAAATGACAGGGAATTCTAAAGCTTTGTTTGGATTCATGTTGTCAAGAGCCACAAGGATTTTTTTTCCAGACTTTTGCACTCAGGAGTCTGGATATTCTTTGTTTTCCACATATTATTGTGTGCAAAGTGTTCATGGAATCATGGAATGGTTTGGGTTGGAAGGGAAATTAAAGTCCATCTCATCCCACCCTTGCCATGGGCAGGGACTGCTCCAAACCCCAATGTCCCACCTGGCCTGGCACACTTCCAGGGGTCAAGGAGCAGCCACAGCTTTTCCAGGCTGGAATGTGGAAGGTTTGCATCCCATCAGTTCCTGTTTTTTGCAGGTAGGAGAAGAACGTGCTGAGCTTGGAGAAGGACTTCGGACATAGAACGACAGCACAAGGGGGAATGGCCTTATGCTGGAAAAGAGGGTGGATTTAGATGGGATATTGGGAAGGAAATCCTAGCTGGGAGAGTGGAGAGGCCCTGGAATAGAATTCCCAGAGCAGCTGTGGCTGCCCCTGGGTGCCTGAAGTGTCCAAAGCCCGGCTGGATGGGGCTTGGAGCAGCCGGGGATAGTGGAAGNAAGTGTTCATGGAATCATGGAATGGTTTGGGTTGGAAGGGAAATTAAAGTCCATCTCATCCCACCCTTGCCATGGGCAGGGACTGCTCCAAACCCCAATGTCCCACCTGGCCTGGCACACTTCCAGGGGTCAAGGAGCAGCCACAGCTTTTCCAGGCTGGAATGTGGAAGGTTTGCATCCCATCAGTTCCTGTTTTTTGCAGGTAGGAGAAGAACGTGCTGAGCTTGGAGAAGGACTTCGGACATAGAACGACAGCACAAGGGGGAATGGCCTTATGCTGGAAAAGAGGGTGGATTTAGATGGGATATTGGGAAGGAAATCCTAGCTGGGAGAGTGGAGAGGCCCTGGAATAGAATTCCCAGAGCAGCTGTGGCTGCCCCTGGGTCCCTGAAGTGTCCAAAGCCAGGCTGGATGGGGCTTGGAGCAGCCTGGGACGGTGGAAGATGTCCCTGCCCATGGAATAATCCCATTTTTAAGGTCCTTTCCAGCCCAACTCATTCCAGGATTCCATGATTGCTTTTTTGCCTTCCACACATTTCTTTCCCAGGGCAAATACCATGAAATAAATTCCATGTATTTATGGAATATCCTGGATTGATTCTGCCTGGATTTCATCGGGAGTTCCAAGGAATCACAGGTCACTGTCTCCAAACCTATGGAGGCACTCAGTGGCTCCTTCTGGGTGAGCACTTCCCACTCTGGAGAGGTTCTTATCTCCCTGATAGCCCTGAGGTTTTGACAGGGGACTACAGCAGAAAAATCAAACTGGAAAAAAAAACGCACACCCCTAAAAAAAAGAGCACAAAAAAAAA
>WAAG01091390.1:1958-38811 GCA_013390105.1 Tichodroma muraria
ACAATAATGCAGAGCAAGGGGGGCTGTGCAGTGTCGGGGGGCTGTGTAACGTGGGGGGGCCATGCAGAGCAATGTGTGGGGCTGTGCACAGTGTAGGGGGGAGGCAGCGTGGGGGGGGACAGAGCCAACTAAGAGGTGTGTGATGTGGGGGGGCTGCGCAGGGCGAGGGGAGCCTGTACGGTACCAGGGACCACACGGTGGGAACGGGAGCAGCACCGGGGGGGTACCGGGAGCAGAGGCCTGGCAGCGGCTGCCACCGAGGTCCCTGTTGGGGCACCGTGGTTTTTTGGGGTTTTTTTGGGGTTTTTTTTTCCTTTTTTGCAATAAAAGGATGTAATTGATTGAAAACGCTGAAATAAATCCCAATCGCTCGTAACCACGATTAGATTACGGCGGGCGATTCATTACGCGGGACGGCAGTTGAGTTAGGAGGGAGCGACCGGGGGCCGCGGGGACCCTCCGGCACCTCACGGACAGAGCTGCGCGCAATGGGACGCACGGACACGGCGCGGGGACAGACGGACAAGGACAGCCGGGAACAGGCGGTCGCACGGCGGGACACAGCCCGGCACAGGCGCTGGTGCAGCGGGACGTGCGGCTGCGGCACGGAGCCATGCTTGGGGACACGCCGAGGGACGAGCGGACACGGAAGGACGCGGGATGGTACCGTGCACCCGCCCAGCCTCCGCATCCTCCTGCACGGCTGCCGTGCGAAGGCCTGTGGGATCCCTTTCCACGTGGGAAAGGCCAGGAAGGGGCCATTGTGGATTATCCCAGCGCCTGGAATTGGTGCCGAACGGGAGCACGGTGCAGATCCCGGTGTGTGGGTGCACGGTGCGCAGCCACCGGTGGTCTGGGAGTGCTGGGAAGGAGTTTCCTGACTGAAAAAGAAACCCAAAAAAACCTCACGAAAAGCAGCTCTCGGGTTCTTCCTTCTAGCAGTGACACTGGTGGGAGTGGGAAGGGGCTGGGGGAACCCCTGGTGCCAGGTGGGGAGAGGTTGAGTCCAGGGATTGTGGAGCACCGGGGTTGTGTCCCTGGGTACAGTGGGCAGATCCCAAGTGGGTAAACATCAAACCGGGGCAAGCCCCTGCTGTGGGCAACCCCACTCCCCGGGCAGACTGCCCCTCGTGAGTTGGCATTGCTGTGGGCAGACCCTCTCCTGTGGGTACATTCTCTCTGGGCAGCCCCCTGTGGGTAGACAGACCCCCGCTGTGGGTGTCTGAACCCTGTGGGGAGCCCCCCACCATGGGCAGCCACCCCTCCCCGTGGGGATAACTCTGCTGTGTGAGGTTGATCAATGAAGTGAGGCCAAATGAGCACAATTAAAGTCAATTTAATGAGGATCCCCCCACATCCACCCCCTAGCCCTGCAGCTGCCTTTGTCCACTGCTGCTGCTGCTCTCACGTTGCCTGTCCCCCCCTCAGCTGGGGCTGGCCCACCACAGAGCCCCCTGAGCACGGTGTCCCCCTTGGGGGGTTGAGGGGGCCCCGACGATGGGGTGTGGTGGCAGAGGGCATGGCCTGTCCCTGCACAGGGGACATGTATGGGGGTGCAGTGAAGGGAACTGAAGGGGCTGCAACCCTGGCAGTTTCCCCCCTCCTCAGCTGTTTTCCTGAGCTTTAATCTGCCGGGAGCTGCTGAACCCCCTCAGAAGGGAAAGGAGGCTGGAGGGGGTCCCCTGACACTCCTGTCACCTGGGGCGGGAGGTGGGAACAACCCCTGGCTCTCCCTGGATCCCTAGCACCGCTGTGCTGGGACCCCGGGGCTGGTGTGTCCCCTCTGCTGTCCTTCACGGCTCATCCCAGGGCTCCCCATGGCTCGGAACGCCACGGAACAGCGCAGCACGGCTCCGGGGACAGGCGGGTTTCCAGCTGGCCACGGCGTCTCAAGGCCGGCTGTGTCCAAGGGTCGTGTTTGCCGGCGCGGAGGGACGAGGTGACTCCGCACCGCTGTCCCCTCCGCTCCCAGCTCAGGGACCTCGTCCCCTACCCCACGCCCGCCCGCGGGTGGGGACAGTGGGGGGCACGGAGCCGCAGCCGCTCGGGGGTCCGAGGAAAAAGGCAGGAACTTAACTCCCATTAACCATCCCATTGTACCGGCCGTGGGAATAATCGGGTTTGCTAATGCAATTGCTGCCGCGATGCGAAAATCCGACTGGAAAATGTATTAGAGCAATTATCCGCCTCCCTCCGCAGCCGGCGGAGCATTAATATTCAATTTTGATGTGGAAGCCCTATTATGTTAATGACTTTGGTGACAAAAGTCGTTAATGTAAGTCGGTTCCTTTATGGCGCGGCATTAGCCGGGGCGAGCGCGGCCGCGGCCACGGGGCGGGATGGAGCGGGGGGCACGGCGCGAGGATCCGGGATGGGGCTGCGTGGGGAGCCGGGATGAGCCCCCTCCCCACCCCACACAGCCCTCACGCCTCGGGCCGAGCGGCCGCTCCCCGCAGCCGGAGCTGCCGGTGCTCCGGGGGCTGTGCCGGGGCCGATTATCCGCGCTGCAGCGCATCCGGCAGCGCCTCTCCCTCCGCTGCAGCTGCCCTCCTTTGTTCTCTCCACGGGCCCCGGGAGATGCGCCGGTGCTTCCCTGCCTGCCGGAGAGCGCGGCGGGGCCGGCCCGGGCTGTCCCGGCGATCAGGAGACACCGGGGCTGTGCCCATGCCCGGCTGCTCGGTGCTGCTGCCGTGGTTTGGCAGCGCCGTAGGCAGGTCTGGCTGGATGCGGGATGGAGGCAGAGCTGTGGGCTGGTGATGCGGGGAGGGGGATGAGCAGCAAACCAGCACCCCCTGGTTGCTACCCCATCAGCAGCCACCACCACGGCTCCCTGTCGGGAATGTCGGTGCCATGGCCAGTGTGACACCGAGCTGTGCTGTGATGGTATCCTGGAGCACCAGAGGGATGGGAACAAACATGGAGCTGGGAGCTGCCTGTGGTGGAGAAAACGACCGTGACCTTCACTTTTCCAGCAGAGCTCGTCCCCCTGCTGCTGGGCTGGGAGTTCCCCAGCTTTGCCATGAGTGTGGCTGTGGCACGGGGCTGGCCTAGCACTGGGGCAGGTTGGGAGCCAGGACATTTCTCACAGCCAAGGAGGGGACAGCAGATCCCAGACACAACCCAGGCACAGGATGAGATTTCCTGCTGGGCCTTTCCGGGCACCCTTGGGAGGCTCCTGCCCGGTTCAGTCCCTTCCGTGTAGTCGGTGTTGGGCACAGCCCTGTCCCAATACACAGATCTACACGTGGCTCTGTCCCTGTCCTGGGGTTTCATGTGTGCTGCAGCTCCATCCGCATGGGCACTGCAGCAGTTGGGATCTGCTGCCCAGAGCCCCCAGGATGGTGCTCCCCACCCCAGTCCCGGCAGTAATGGGCGAGTGGGGCCACAGGCATCCAAGCACAAAATAACCCTGCCGCCACCTCTGGCTGTCAGGGCCAGCCCCNCGGTGGCACGGGGCCGCGCGCGGCCGCCCCGGGGTCCCCGGAGCCCCCTCGCTGTCCCCGGTCCCCGTGGAGGCGGCTCCGCGCGCACGTGGCCGGGCCGGGCCGTGCCCCGCGCTCCGCCCCGCGCTCCCATTGGCCCAGCGCTCTCCGTCCCGCGCTCCCATTGGCCCAGCGCCCCCCGTTCCGCGCTCCCATTGGCCCCGGAGCCCTCCACAAACAAAGGCCGGAGCCCGGCGGGGGGCCCGGCGCGCCGCTCTGATTGGCGGGGCGAGAGGGCGGAGCTCCCCGTTCAGGCCCCGCCCCCGAGCGGTGCCCAGTACCCTTATATGGAGCTGGGCGGGGCGCGCTCATTCATGCGCGCAGGGAGGGGCGGGGCCACGGCGCGGCTGCGCTTCCCGCCCGCGGCGCGCGCGGCTCGTTCCCACGGCGCGGGTGGGGGAATGAATGGGCGCGCGCACCGGACCCGTGCTGCTCGGTAAGGTCCGGTAAGGCACCGTGTGGCTCGGAACGGCTCGGTACAGCTCGGTGCCTGGGCTAGGCGTGGGTATGTGCGGGCGGGGAGCGTGTCCACGCACGAGTGTGACGGTGCCGGGGCTCGCGTGGGGCGGGCGCGATCGTGTCCTGAGTGTCGGTAGCTGCGCGTGGATCCCCCGTGGTTGTATGCCCGGTGCTGTGTCCACCTGCACACCCCTCTGTGCCTTGCACACCCACGCATGCTTTTTTCTGAGGGGCGAATGCGTCTTCCTGGGGACCCCCACGGCTTTGGCTCCTCATCGCTCCTGCCCAGCCCCTGGGGCAGCACCAGCATCCCGAACGCTTGGGGACCCCCATCCCAAAATCCATCCCATGGCGAATACCCACCGTGGGGCTGCATGGCTGACACTGGAGTGGCACCGTGGTGGGGACACCACGGCCTATCCTCCTCCCTCCAGCACAGGCTGTGCTGTTCGTCCCACGCTGCCTTAACCCCCCCAGATATGTTCGGCCCCTTGCCTTCATCCTCCTCATCGTGCCCATAAATTCATTCCCAATCCCATTCCCAACCTGCCAGGCCCTCGTGGGACACACGGTGTCTCCCAGCCCGTGCTGGAGATACAGACTGAACTTTGGTCCCTGAGCAATTAAGGTGCCTGAAACTGCACTTCATTAATGGTTGTTCTGCAATAAAACCCATCAAACTGCCCTTATTTGCAATATAAAACTGCAATTTGTTTTAATTTATGTTTTTCAATTCCTGCCGGGTGGTTCCAGAGAACTGCCAGGCATCTGTCACTGGAACTAGCCATCGGGAGCAGGGTGGCCCTGGGTGCTGGGTGCTGGTCCCTGGGTGAAGGGGGGACATGGGGTGGGGTGTGGGTGGGCTTGTCCCAGGTCTGGAGAGGTGGTTCCCATTCTTTCCCATTCCTTGTGGACCCTGTGTCCCCCAAGAAAGGAGGGCAGGGATGCTCCCGTGGTTCCAGGGAGGAGCATCCCTGTGTCATGGGAAGTTCATGGGAGCCCCCTGGCACGGAGCTGCCACTGAGGCGAATTCCTGAACAAGAGTGGGGTAGGTGGGATCAGAGATGGATCCAGCTGCCTTCCGGGGACAGCATCACCCGTGGGAGCTGGGAATCTGGCTCAGCTCAGCGTGTGCCAGCACGCGTGTGCACATCCCTGCGGAGCAGCATCGGACGCAGCAGCGGCCCCTGGACATCCCGAGCGATTTGTACTTCCATAAAGCAGCGCAGGATCCCTGCGGGATCAGCCAGCCCTGAGCCCCCATTTCTAATTACAGGAATTGTGGCTCTGGCATCCTCCGGGGCTGGCTGTTCTACGTGGCTCCAAATCCAGTGGGAGGAATCTGGGCCATGGGGCAGGACTGGGAAGGGTTCTGAGCTGCTTGGGATTCCCAGTGGATCCTGTGGTGGGATCCTGCCGCTGGCTCCCGAACCCAGCAGGGCCCTTTGCCGGCTCCCAGTGTCCCCTGCCAGCAGAGCAGGGTCGGGGTCCCTCGTGCTGCTGCCCGGCCGTTCAGAGTGGTCAGGGCTTTCCAGAGAATTCTGCTTGCTCTTGGCAGGTTTGTGCTGGGAAACTGCTCTGGCGCTGCTGGGACAGAGCCCGGCTCCTGCTGGAGGCAGAATTCAGGATGTTCGGAGCTGCCGAGCAGCTGATGGCAGTTGAGCAGCTGCAGAAAACCCCATTTCCTGGGGATGGGCACGGACGAGCCCCGGGGCTGTGGCACAGGAGGGTGGCAGAGCGGGGCCGGCTCCCCTGGTGTCCCCATCCTGTGTCACAGTGACTCCTGGCTGGCTCTGCACATTTCCCAAGCCCTCGGCTCCCACTGGGACACGGAGAAGACACCAGAGCCCTTTTGCTGACCGTGGGTGACATTCCCGACGAGATCCCACCCCGAGGACACACACGGACACAGCCGCCAGGAAAACGCAGCTGGAGCTCCCGATCTTGAGCCGCACCTGGAGGGAATTAGGCCTCCTGTTCACCTCCCTGCAAACCTTTTGTAGAGCGAATTCCTGCGGTTTCCCATCGCAATTGCTGCAAATTATATGAGCGCCGCGTTTCGTTCCAAAGGGAACGTGCCCTTGGCGGGTGCCACTCAGAGCTGCCACCACGCCTGGCCTCGGGGGACCCTTCCAGAGCCCCCCCCCGCATCTTTCCTTCTTTTTCCCTTGTCCTGTGGCTTGTGGAGGGCACGTCCGCGGCAGAGCTCGGGGTGCCTCGGGTTGGAATGGGGAGCAGATGTGTGTGCACAGCTGGATGCGTGCCCAGATATGCACGGGGGAGGGGATGCCGGGGGTGATGGGCTGCTCTCGAGGGGCTTTACAGGGCCCCCCGTCACGCCGGGGACCCCTGCTCGGGTGCCAGCGCTACTGCAAAATGCGTGGTCAAGCATGTATAGTCACGCACGCATGTAAAGGCAAGCACACACACATATCCGTGCCTTTCCACGCATGGATCTGCATGGATGCGCGTCCTCGTGCATTCCCACACCTTCCTGGCCGCGCTCAGCTCTCCGGGAGTGCCCCCCAACTGTGGGGGACCGCCCTGTACCTCCACCACCAGCGAGTCCAGGCCTCCAAAGCGGTCAGAGCGGCCCCGCTCCGCCGCGCGGATACGTCACGTCCTGTGGTGGCGGAAGCCGGAAGTGCCGCTGTGGCCGGTGCCGGGTCGGGGCGGGCCCGGTGGGGCCATGGCGGACACGGCCGGCTGAGGGGGACCGGGGGCACCGGGCGCTCCGAGCCGGCCGTGGGGCTCGGGGAGCGGCCACAAACCGGGTCCCCCGCCCCGGGCCATGGCGGCGGCGGCGGGTTCCAACTGGGGCCTGATCATGAACGTGGTGAACAGCATCGTGGGGGTGAGCGTGCTCACCGTGCCCTTTTGCTTCCGACAGGTGAGGCGCACAGGCTGGGCGCTGTGTCTGAGCGGGGTGCTGCCGGTGTCCCTGGGGCGGGGGTGTCGGTCTGTGCCCTTGGCAGCCCAGAGTCCCTGCGAGCTCCTGCACGCCCGGGGAAGGTGGGCAGAGGCCATCTCTGCCCTTCTGGTCCGAATTTGGGGGTGGTTCCCTGGTTGGAAAGGAAAGTCAGCGGAGGAAACACTTAAGAAGCAGGTTGGGCATCTCGTGTTCCAAACACTGTGTTTTTCTTAGTCATGAAGCCTCCAACTCAAAAATTCTGCACCAGACTTTGGGTTTTTCCCTGTCCTGTGGTCTCCAACTGATCCTTTCTACCTGTAAGGAGAAAGGAAAAATTAAAGGATTTACTCATGTGATAAACGTGAATTGACTTGGAGGCTTTTCCAAATGCCTGCTGTGTCTCCACAGCCCTCCCTGGCATCTGGGCCTGTTCCAAGGCACCTGCCCGGTGCCCCGTGGTTCCCAGCCCTGTTCCCAGGCAAGGCAGCGAGGCAGGAGCTAGGCAAGGAGTTTGTGCTGCCAGATGGTTGTTGATGAATAAATTTGCAGCAGAGATGGCACCTCGGGGTCTGTGTGTGTGTGCTCCCTGAACCTACTTGGGGCTGTGGAGGAATGAGCCAGGGTGGGAATTCTATTCCTCAAACTGTTCCCAGTTCACTCCTGGGTGCTTGGGTGGTGCAGCTGGGAGCTGTGGTGTGTTCCACATGTCCTTGTGGAGGGAGCGAAATGGAGCTGGTAGGAAGGGGACAGAACTTCTTGAAGGAGGGAAAGATGTGGCTGGGGAAGCTGGGGATGCTGAGGGAGGGTGGCTGAGCTGTGTGGGGGCGGACCCCCCCATCTCCTGCCGGTCTCTTGCCATTGCAGTGTGGGATCCTCCTGGGGGCCGTGCTGCTGATCTTCTGCTCGTGGATGACTCACCAGTCCTGCATGTTCCTGGTGAAGTCGGCCAACCTCAGCAAGCGCAGGACCTACCCCGGCCTCGGTGAGATCCCAGCTCCGGGGCTGCTTCCCAGCCCTCCTGCTCTTCCAACAGCACTGTGACCTCGGCTTCCCAGTTTGCATTTCCTCAGTGGTGCTGTTGGAACAACAGATGTTTTCTTGCTGCAGTTCCCAGTTCCCCTTGTTCTGCCTCGGCCTCTCCCCCGGGGCAGTGCTGGGGTTGGATCCTGCTCCCCACAGCCCTGTTAATGGGTGCTGAGTTGTTTTGACTCTGCGGGGCAGGGGAGGAGATGATCCAAACCCCAGCTCCCGGGAGCCATCTGGGATGAATTGTGGGTCTGGGATGAATTAATTATGGGTCTGGGCACGCGTTCTGCACCCAGGGCTGCCGGGACAGCGGGTCCTGCCAGCCTGGCACAGAGCTGGGCTGCCTGGATCCAAGCTGGGAGCTCCTTTATGGCTCAGCAGAGAGGAAACAGAGCGAGGCTCCAAAGGGCTGAGAAAATAAAAACATCTGGAAGATCCTTGGGTGGGTTTTGGCAGAGCCCGGCCACCCTTGGAGCTCAGCGCTGGCGCCGGGATTGGCCTCTGCTCATGGCCTCTCCTGGGATTCTGACTGACCTGGGGTACAGGAGGAGGAGGTGTTTGGGTTCCAGTCCTTGCTGTTAGCATATGAAGCAGCAGGAAAAGTTGCCTTTTCCTTGTTCTGTCTTACTTCTCTGTGGGAGGAGGGAGCTGGTTGGCGCTGCCCTGGCACAAGGGCTCGCACCAGCTGCTGACAGATGGGTTTGCTCCTCCCTCAGAGTGCTCGAGGTGCTGCTCCCAGGAGCACATCCCAGCTTCTGCCAACTTGTGTCTGCTAGAAACGGAAAAGATGGAGAAGCTCCATGGTCTGGGAGGTTGTTTTGGTGCCAGAGGGAAGGGGGAGCGCCCGGCCCAGCTGCCGGTGCCGCTGCTCCGTGCCCCTCACAAGACGCCTTTGTGTGCTGCTTCCCGGAGGACACAGAGTCCCCTCCACCTTGGAGCGTGTCCCAGGAAGAAGGGATCCTCTGCACGCCCTTGAGCCAAGGGGCTGGGATACAGAGAGGGCCAGTAATGCTTCCCAGCTTCCTCCTGGCAGGCGGGGGCTGGCAGCAGCGCCTGTGCCTGCTCCCGGTGCCCTGGGAGAGGTGCCACGGGCCGGGAGCGCTCCCACGCTGCATCCCAATGCTCTGAGGTCGGGCAGCTCCACACAGACCCCCTTTGTCCCTGGCTGGGCCTGGGGACATCTGCAGGCGCTCCTGGGAGGCTTTGGCAGCGCTGGGGCGCGCAGGGAAGTTGTGCACATTCCCTGCAGGCAGGCAGGGCCTTCCGGAGGAACACCCGGAGCCACGGCTCCGGCACAAAGGGTGTCCCAGGCTGGGGCTGGCGCTGGCTCCTCACCACTGTGGGAAGGGGAAGGGCTGCAGGGAGATGTGTGGGTACGGAGGGAAGTGGGAGGCAGTTCCCAGATGGATTTTAACCAGGAGATGAGTGAATCCCTCCCCTTCCAGCAGCACTCGGGGTGTTCTGGGGCTAGGGCTTCCCCACAGGGCAAGGGGCTGAAGCTCTGTTCCAGGAGCCACACTGGGTTTAAAAGGCTTCTCCAGGTACTGAGAAAGAGCTGCCCAGTTTGAGGGCATTCCAAGATCCCATTCTAAGGATTTGACTGTAGCGTTTATTTTACAGTCATTACCTCCTGGGGAGGATAAAGAATCCCATTTTTGCATTGTCCCCAGGTGGGGACACCTGCCCACAGTGTTTGGAGGCTTGTTCTCATTGACCATCAATTCCAAACAGTGGGGAAGATGGGCTGGTTCTGGCATCACCTGGGGCTGTGTCCCTGTCCAGGGGCTGGAATGTGCTCTGGAAGGATCAGCAGCACCATTCCTCCATCCCCCCCATGCTGAGCTCAGCCTGTTACTGACCCATCTCCAGGAGGGATGTTTTCTCTTGCTGGCTCCTCTTTCTCCTCCCAGACCCTTCGTCTGTGGGCCTGACCCCCCCCCAGGGCTGTTGCCTTTTCCCTCATGGTTGTGAATTCCCAAATTCCCAAAGGAGGCCGGAGCAGAGCGGCCACTCCCTGTGCCTGGGCACGGTGCCTGGTGGCGGCTGTCCTACTGCCCTGTCACTGATCCAGCAGCTATTTTGGGTGCTCCCCCACATCTCTGCTCCGGGCTGTGGGTCCCTGCCGTGCCTTTTGCTCATTCTGTGGGAGAACATCTCGTTTCCTGAATTTTTAGCTCGAGTAGAGTCCAAGGAAATCAAGAGTTGAAGCTAATATTTAAAATAGCAGAAGAAGCTTCCAGAAAGGATTCGAGTTTGTTTTCTGGCGGGCACTGGGAATGTTGGGCTGTGCCTTGAGGGGAGGCAGAGGGGACTCCAGGGTGGTGGGTTTATGCTGGACCTCACTGGCAGATCTGGGCACTGTGGTCTGGGTTTGGCACCGGAGCTCCCCATTCCCGTTCTGCCCAGTAAGAGCTAAAAATAGAAGTAAAGTTTTCTTGGCATTGTCTTTTTAAGAGAAAACCCAATGATTTGAGGACTACTGAGCATTTTCTGCTCCAACCCAAGGATGGGAGAGGGGAAAGCAAAGCCTTGGCAGCAGCCCTTTGGTGTGGGTTGGGAGCACTGGGTATTCTGGGAATGGGATTGAACGTTCTGGGCACCAGCTCAGCTCTCCCAGCCAGCAGTGTCGGGCGGCCCAGTTCGAGGGGGAAGATAAAAATAAAAAGGGGACTTGGATTGGAATTCTGCACCACTTTAACTTTCGCCACACACAATCTTGTACAGGAATATTTTCTCTCCCATTGCCTTTAATGGCTGCCATGTGTGGCTGCTGCTTCACACCACTTCTGGTTTTAAATAGAAAAAAAAAGAACCTGCTTGCTGGCTTTCCCTCATCTCTGTTCCTGTCTTATGTGGTTTTCAGTTTCCAAAGGGAAAGGCTGAAAAAGAAAGTGGGAGGGGGAGGGAAACAGCCCCAAAATACCAGTGGTGGGTTCCTGCTGCACTGCCCTGTGTCACTGTTAGTGTCTAATTGTGAACTGACATCTTGCCCTGTTCTGGACCTTTCTTTGACTAACCTCCACTCTTTTTTTCCCTTTTATGCCAGCATTTCATGCCTATGGAAAAGCAGGAAAAATGTTGGTGGAAACAAGGTAAATCTGCTGCTGATTCAAAGCGTGAACAGTTTGGGTGTCTTTGGTGGAAACTTGACTGAGCCTTGCTGTGCCTTCCTTCCCTTCCTTCCCTTCCTTTCCTTCCGTCCTCCCTCCCTCCTTCCCTCCCTCCATGCTGGAGACAGGAGTGCTTCCCAGTCACTGGGAGCACAGAAGGTGGGCATGAGCTCCTCTCCTGCTCTGCTGTGAAATCACAGCCATGTCACTCATGGCAGCTTTCCAGGGGTGACATCCCCACTGTTGAGTTAGTGGGAGGGTGTGTTCGCTTCCTTGGATCCCGGGATCTGCTCTGCTCCTGCCCTCTGTGCTCCCTTCCCTGTGAGATGCCTGGAGGGGGAATCCTGCCTCCATCTCTGCTTCCTCCCATGACCCCAGTGCAGATGTCAGGTGATGGCACAATCCTCACAGCCCTGCTTTTCCCAGCAGGGATTCTTTTCCAGGCATGTTGAGCCCAGGGCTGGCAGTGATGCCAGCTCCTTCGCTCTTCCCAGCTGCAAACTTCTGCACAGCTCTAAAAATACACAAAATATTCCTCAGATGTTACTTGTCCATGCAAGCAGAGGCTGTAATTGCCACAGGGATGTTCTATAATTGGAACTGGAAAGGAAAGTGGTCCAGGAGTGGGAGGAGAAGCAGTTCATGGACAATCTTTTCATTAAAGTGTGGTCCATTGTGTGGAGAGACGTTGGAGAGCCCACTGGATATCGAGACTCTCATGGCAGGATCCTGCTGTGGGTGTGGGGCTCTGAGAGCCTCGTGCTGATTCTTTTGAATTTTTCCAGGAGTTCGAGGAGTTCTTGTCATCTCCAAGATTAGTTTTCTTTATTGTTTTTTTCCTGTGGCTCCCAACAGGAGTTAACCCATGCATGGGTTGTGGGCAGAGCTGCGTCTCCCAGCGTTTGGTGTGGAGGGAGGTTCTCTGGTGGCTGTTTTATGGGGATGGAGTGCAGAAGGGGTGTCCTGCTCTTCCCAGCACCGAGGATGGAAGTATGGTCCTCCTAACCTGTCCCTGTTTGTGTTTGCAGCATGATTGGGCTGATGCTGGGCACTTGCATCGCTTTCTACGTCGTCATTGGCGATTTGGGCTCCAACTTCTTTGCCCAGATGCTTGGATTCCAGGTGAACAAATCACTCCTGCAGTGCTCCCAGACCTTGCACTGAGCCCTGTGTTCCGTGGGTACAGCAGAGCTCCTGCCTTGGAGTGAGCTCAGCACCCCTGGGGTCCCAGGGGGGCTTTGTGGGGTCCCCTCATGGAGGGACCCTCGTACACGGAGCCTGCGGCTCTGGGAAGTCTGGGAAGCTCTGACATATGGCAAACAATCAGCTGTGTAAAACTCCAATGAGGCATTTCCATCAAAGGAATTCTTTTTAACTTGGTCCCTTATTAATTCTGGAGCAGTTTCCTGGGGGAGATAATGCTTCCTGCTTTAATTCCTGTCCCACTGGGTAGTGACAGGCAGTTCCTCTGCCTGAGCTCTCCTCCCTGTAGTTCAGGAGGGATTTTTGTCCTGTCCCTGGCTGGTTTTGTGGCCAAAGTCTCTGTGTTCCTGCCTCCTCAGCCGTGTGATGAGCCTGCTGCTGGCTCAGGATGCTCAGAGGCAAGAGGTGCTCCTCGGAGCCGGCACGAGGGCTGTGCAGGGAAGCAAAAGGATTTTTGGTAGAGTGTTATCTGTGCTGCCTGATGCTCCTAAGCTCAGATTAAGGGACTGGGAAGTTAAAAAAGATGCGTTGAGGCTGCAGCCAAATTAGGTATTAAATATTTCCAAGCATTCCGGAGTGTTCTGCTATAATAAATACCAGTGTGAGGCTTTGATTAATTTTCTGGATTGGAGTTTTCAACACTTTCAATTTCTCGTCTCCCCAAGTAAATTTAGGTTTTATTTAATTGCATGAAAATACCTAAATAGCCTGTGCTGGATTAACATTTAACCCCCCCAGATTCTTCCAGCTCGGACCTGTCACACACTACAGAGCAACAGTGGCACCCAGTGACTGTCTCAGCTCAGCACAGAGCCCACAGAGCGCCGAGCTTGCAGCATCTTCAAACACCTCTAGACAAAGAATTGCACTGTTAAAAGTTGCCTTTCACTCTGGAAGGATGAAAACCGTGCCAGGTTTTGCTGCTTGGGTGGGTGTGTTGAGTATCCTCCCTGCCCCAGGTGTTCATGCAGGTCTCTTTTGCAGGTGTCGGGCGCGTTCCGGGTTGTCCTGCTCGTCGCTGTCTCCTTGTGCATTGTCCTTCCCCTGAGCCTCCAGAGGAACATGATGGCCTCCATTCAGTCCTTCAGTGCCATGGCTCTCATCTTCTACAGCGTGTTCATGTTCGTGGTGGGTACGGACACTGGGGATCCCGTTTTCCTACCTTCTGTTGCTTTTTAATGACCGGTTTCACCTCCCAGATGCTCTTCGTGGAGCCTGTCTCACCCAAATTTCAAGATTGGAAGAAAAAGGAGGTGTGGGAATTTTTCATGTAACTTTTCTAGGGGGCTGTGCAGGGTCACACCTCCGAGCTGCCTCCTCAGGGAGGTGTGGAACCTCCCAGGAGCTGTGCCTTTAAGAAACCACAACATTCATGAGAGCTGGCCACACTGAAACATCCCTGGGGATTAGAAACCCCGTCCAAGGATATTTTGAACAGACATTCGGACATATTTACCTTCTGCTTCCTGTGCAACCCAACTCCTGCCAGTTCTTGTGTCCATGGCAAGGGAGCTCCCCGGCCTTGGCTCCTCCCACTTTCCGTAAAGTTTTTCCTTCTCTCTGGTGAGCTGGTGGTGTTAAATGGCCCTGGAGCAGCAGGTGGGATCCTGTTTCTGGACCCTTTGTCTCTCTCTGCTGAACAGAATTCTCTAAGGCCAATGGTGCTTCCTGTTTGGATTTAAAAAGACATTTTAAAAAGTGCAGAAGAGGTTGCTTTGAGCAATAATTCTCACAGTTAATGTGTCAGTAGAAATTGTCCCACGCTGGTGTGTGCTGTGATGTCGGTGGCATCAAACAAGGAGGGAATGTCATAGATCTTTGAAATATTCCCTGGGGTCCTTGGTGGCCCTGGGAGCTGTGTGGGTGGGATGTGGAGCTGGGGGATTGGGACGGGGCTGTGGTGGCAGCTCAAGCTCAGGCTGCTCCTGGCAGAGCTGTCACACACAGCCTCTTATCCCAGCCTGGCGCTGCTGCTGCCCTGGAGCTGTTTGGGGCTGGCTGCTCACCCCTGCTGTCTGTCCTGGCTGCAGGTTGTGGTGTCCTCCTTCAACCACGGGCTCTTCAGCGGGCAGTGGCTGCAGCGAGTGAGTTACATGCGCTGGGAGGGCATTTTCCGCTGCATCCCCATCTTTGGAATGTCTTTTGCCTGTCAGTCGTAAGTACCTGCCATTCCCAGCCCTGGCAGTTGTTCCTTCAGTGAGTTTTGTGTGAGGGCACGGGGTCAGAAGGATCTGCAAGGGATAGATACCATCTGCTTTGGTGGTTTGTTTTCATCAGAGTATTTTACAGCTCGATGAAGTTTAGCCTCTCATTCAGTCGTGACCCTTTTGTTACCCAGACCCTTTTGTAATTCCGTTTCACCTGGGAATTCTTGTAATGGAGCAACATGAGACCACTGGAGCCAAACAGCTCCTCAGGAGCTTCTGATGCAGCTGCAGGAGGGAATGAAGTCCCCCTGGTTCTTGAAGGGAATGCTGGAGTACCAGGAAAGGCTGTGTCACCCCACTGTGTGGCCCCCACAGGGCCTCCCCTGAGTAGTGAATGCTGGGGGCTGCTCTGCTTCCCCAGATTTCCTGGAGAACACTCCAAAGATCACACAGTTGTTGGCTTTGGAGGGTTGTTCCTGCATTTCCAGTTCCCTGGGTTTAGTGGCACATGGAAGGAGGTGAGAGCAGACCAGGCTATTTCCACCTTTCCAGCTCCCTGTTTTTGCGAGGGTTTCTGCTGACAAGTGGGAGAAGGTGAGGGCAGGCCAGGCTGTTCCAGGTTTCCAGCAGCATTCCCTGCTGCACCAGGGCAGCACGTGAGCACTACGTTCCTGGCCAGAGCCGTGACAGCTCTAACCAGTGTCAGTCCAGCCCTGGACACGGGAAGGACTGGCCTCCTCTGGAAAGACCATCCTCCTCTGGAAGCCTGGCAGAGCTGGGCTTTCCCCGTGTAGTTCCAGCAGTAATGGGTCTCGTGCCAACAGTAAATGAATGTGACAGATAAAATTCGCTCAGACTGCTGTGTTTACACCCACTCCAAGATCCAAATCATGGTTTCCCACTTGCTGGCTCTCTTGGCAGCTCAGATCCTACCCCGCCACACTCCAGGCTTGCTGTTTAATGTCTCCATTACAACTGGCAAAGGGAATTGTGTTCTCTTGCAGCTTTACCTTGTTAACAAATCCCTTTTATTTTTTTTCCTTATGGAAGCCACGCAGTACCCAGCACAATTTGCCTCAGAGTTGGAAATTGCAGGGAAATGGTTTGGTCTGGACCTGTGTGTCCCTAAATATAGGGTCCATGGCAACACTTTTGTGGCAAACGCAATCTAAAGCTGTGTGTTTTTTCCAAACATCAGGAAAATACACTGTCTCCAGCCCAGGCAATATCTATATATTTTTTTAAAAATTTCCTTCCATCTGTGTATTCTCTCTCTTTATCTCTCTACCCACCCTCTATGTATTCTATTCCTCTCTTTATATGTAGTTTATCTAGATAGTCTCAGCTGGGCAGATTTAATTTTGCTAACCTCTGAATCACCTTTTTAACCATCCCACACACTGCAGAGCCTCCCTGTTTCCCTCTTTTTTCCTTCCCAAGACTGAATGTTTGGCTGGACCCTTCCCTCAGAGGCTGAAGGCCAGAATGTAGCTGGTTAATCCAGTGGAGGTGGCTGTGGAGAGGGCAGGGAGGAATCCCAAATGCAGAGATCTCTTGGGAAGCCAGTCTCCTTTCTATCAGGGAGGAATCCCAAATGCAGAGATTCCCAGGGAATCCAGTTCCCTTTCTCCCAGGGAGGAATCGTAAATGGAGGGACTTTGGGAAGTCAGTCTCCTTTCTCACAGGGAGGAATCCCAAATGCAGAGATTCCTAGGGAAGCCAGTCTCCTCACTTCCAGGGAGCAATCCCAAATGGAGACTCCCAGGGAAGCCAGTCTCCTTTCTCCGAGTGAGCAATCCCAAATGGAGACTCCCAGGGAAGCCAGTCTCCTTTCTCCGAGTGAGCAATCCCAAACGGAGACTCCCAGGGAAGCTGGCCATGCACAGCCTCCTTTGACATTCAGGGATTAAGGGTTAAGGATCTTTCTGCTTGGCCTCAGCCTGACACACTTCCTGGGAATGGCTTGGTGCCCACTGGAGCTGGGGATACCCCTTCCTATCTCCCTGCATGCTCCCCCCCTTCTCCCGAGAGTTCCAGGATGTAGCCGCTAGAATTAAAGTAACAGGAGGTTAATGAGTTGCTAAAATATGCACCTGATGTCAAAAAGGTCACTCCCCACGATTTCCAAGGCTGTAAATACCCCAAATCCCAGGGAATTGGCACTCCCAGTGAAGCGAGCTGAAGTAGGACAGGCGCTGCTGCGCTGGGGTTTGTTTGTTTAACTTTTCCTTCAGACAGTGGGATGCTCCAACCTTCTTCCCGCTTTTCCTCTGTAAACACTGTGTTGCTTTAATTATCAGCACGGAGAGCTCCAAGAACAATAATCCGTGGCGCTGGGGCTGGCCCGGAGCCACCCGCGGCCCCGGGAACAAACGGTCATTCATTTTGCAACCCTTTCTGAACCCGAATGTTTACATCACACGTTTCGCTCCACGTGGTGGGGTGGGGAGAGCAGGAATATTTTTGCAACACTTAAAAGTTATGAGTGTTCTGAAATCTCTTGGCATTAGCAGTATAAATTGTGGAATAGCAGCAGGTGTTTATGCTCCAGAGGGGGGGAAGGTGTCAGGGATTCATTGCTGCTGGGCTGAGGCAGAGAACGGGCTGGGACTGGGGGTTTTGTCCCGTTTTCTGCAGGTTTCCTTAAATATTTTACCCTTTTTACAGTCAGGTCTTGCCTACTTACGACAGCTTGGATGAGCCGTCTGTCAAAATCATGAGCTCCATATTTGCTTCTTCCCTAAACGTGGTCACCACCTTTTACATCATGGTAGGAACTTCCCCTTTTCTTCCCTTGCCAGAAATCTGGAGGGGCCACAGGGATGAGGATTTATCTACAGCTGGGGCTGGTTTCTGCTTATCTGTATTTATTCTGACAGATAAGTGGTCGTGCTGAAAGCATACTTAGGTGGGAGGTGATGAACCCAAGAGCACAGGGGGCATTGGGAGAATCCAGGTTTTCAGAGTAGCACGTTTCCTTGGATGGAGGCAGAGTGCAGGCCCAGCTCTTCCTGGGCCCAGTCTGGAGCAAGGGCTGCTGCCCAGAGTTTGGGAGAGCTTTTTCCAGCCTCTTGTGAAGGAAGTTATGCCTCATAAGGCACCAGTTAATAAAACTGGGTTAATAATTCCTGAGGAGAGCCTTGGCCCGTGAGCCAGGCTGCTGCAGGGAATTGTGACAGCCACTCTGTTGGAGAGGGACTATCTGTGGGCCTGGCAGCAAGCAGAGTGTTTGCTCTAGGAAAACCCCTGGATTTGATGAGTAACTTGCTTTGAGGCAGTTCCCACTCTTGATTAATGACCTGTCCCAGGTTTTGGGGTGCTGGGGCTGCTGGCAGGTTGCCTGTGGAAGTGACCTCACGCTCCCACTTGGCTGCTCCAACGGGAGGTCACCGTCCTTCCCCCTCTGTGAGGTGTGAAGTGTTGGGAGTCCAACCCCATTCCCCTCCCCAGGTGGGCTTCTTTGGCTATGTGAGTTACACCGAGGCCATTGCTGGGAACGTCCTGATGAACTTCCCCTCCAACGTGGTGACGGAGATGATCCGAGTGGGATTCATGATGTCGGTGGCGGTGGGGTTCCCCATGATGATCCTGCCGTGCAGACAGGCACTGAACACCCTGCTCTTTGAGCAGCAGGTAAGATCCCAGGGCTGCCTCGGTGGGAAACTTGATTTTTGAAGGGTTTTTGTGACTCTTTAGTCTCTGACTGGGTCCCAAACCTGCCTTGGCTCCATGAGACTCTGGTGATAATGACACGTGGCAGGTACTCACTATCCAGAGGGACAAAGCCTCAACTCCCAATAAAATCCTCAGTGCCCAGGGTGTGGTGACAGTGCAGCAGGGGCCTGTGGGCCATCTCTAAATCCTGCTTTGCTCAGTGGTTAATCTCTGGCACTTGGAGGTTCGTGTCCTCTCTGCGGAGGAATTCCATGGGCCGAAGGGCTGGAGTTCCCAGTGTGAAGCCCATGTCCTGTGGCTGCTGCTCCCTGCTCTGCTGGGGATTCCAGCTCTGGCACTGACATGTTATACAGCTCAGAGCTGAGGTGGTTCTTCCTCTCAGAAGGAGGGAGAAATGGGCTTTTGGAAGCAGCGGAGCCTCCTCATTTCCTGCTGCTCCAGCTGCTCTCCTTTTTCTGGCCAACTCATTGAGCTCCTGTTCCCGGCCTCGGAGCCCAGCCCAGCCCCGTTTTTTCTTGCTTCCTTGTGTGCCTGTTCATTCCTGCTCCATTATTCTCACCCAGCACCTTTGTCAGCAGCCCTGGAGCAGCCCTTTCCCCTCTGGGTTTGGATGTCCCCTTCCTCCAGCGCCTCCCGGGCTGCGGTGCCGGCCCGGTGCGGGGGTGGGCAGTGGGATATGGGATACAGCCCTCTCCCACACGTTCCACCTTTCCCAGGGCCAGCTCCTCAGCCAGCCTTTGTGACTGAAGCTGGTCTGTCTGCTGGAGACTGTGAGTCCCTTGTGGCAGTGGCGTGTTCTCCTCTGTGCATTGTGCGCACGGAGCGCGCCGATGGGATTCAGCGAATAACAGTGAGAGATTGTGGGAATGTTCTGAGGCCTTTGTGTATCCGCATAAATAGAAACCTCTTAGGCAGGAAATAAAACTTGAGCAATTTATAGCTCTAAATCCTGCCACTTCTGCCTGTGAGAAGCCCCCGGCTCTTTTCTCACGTTGGGAGGGCCTGAGGATGGGGGCAGACAGTTGGTGAGAGCCAGCGGGTGCAGAGGAGGAAGCGCTGGAAACACTTGGGAGCACTTTGGATCTCGCCTGGGCTCAGCTCGTGGCCGGCTGGGCTCTGAAGGTGTCGCTTTGCCTTCCTCTCCCATCTGTGCAGCAGCAGAGCTGGGACCCACCGGGTCTGCAGGGCACACTGAGGCCTCTGCCTTCCACACCTCCCACTCGGGAGGTGGGGTGGGATGGGAAGCAGAGGGCCTCTGGAGTTCCTCCAGCGGCTGCCTAGCAGCACCCATCCTCCCCTGCGGTCTCCCTGAGGTGTCTCCCAGCCAGAGGAGCTGCTCTGCAGTGGGAATGGCCCTGCTCCCAGAGCTGTTGGGGAACACCTCTCCCTAGCACAGCCAGAGCTCTTCCCCTGTGATTTCTCCCTCCTGCTGCACCCCTGAACTCCTTCCTCCTGCCCTTGGGCTGTTCTCTGTGTCCCTGTGCAGGGACTGGGGCACAGCTGAGGGGATCATAGTTGGGATGGGCTGGAGCTGCAGGAAGCATTGCTGAGGGAATTGCTGAGGGTCTGGGGATGGTGATAGCAGAGCTAAACTCTCCCCTCCACCCTTGCCCTCCCAGCAGAAGGATGGCACCTTCGCTGCTGGGGGCTACATGCCCCCGCTCCGCTTCAAAGCCCTGACGCTGGCTGTTGTGTTTGGAACCATGGTTGGAGGCATCATGATCCCGAATGGTGAGTGAGGAGCTGGGAACAAGGGCTGGCTGCTTTCTCTGGTCTCTGTTATTTGTTTTCCTGGCTGGGGTGACCAAACTCACACCCCATCCTGCCCGGGGCCTCTGGCAGCCATCCCATGCTGCTGCTCTGGTACTCCTGGAAAAGAGCTTTGCTGACTTTTTCCTCTTCTTCCCCAGTGGAAACAGTCCTGGGCCTGACAGGTGCGACCATGGGAAGCCTCATTTGTTTCATCTGCCCAGCTCTTATTTACAAGAAGATCCACAAGAATGCGCTTTGTTCACAGGTCAGTGCTGATGCTGCTTGACATCCCCCTAAGCCCTCTTCAGAGCCTGGGAACGTGCTTCATTTGGCTGCAGCAGAGAAACTGCTCAGCACTTCCTCCAGCCTCCCCCTTCAGTCTGCCCAGTACAGGTGGGAGCTGTTCTGGGTGGGCGTCCACCACTTAGGGATTCACAGACAGTGGCAGAGGTGCTGGCCCAAGCTGGAACACCAGCTCTTTTTGTCCCCCCAGCAGCAAGTGAAACAGTCATTTTGTACATAAAATGCTGCTTCCAGTCCTCCTCCTGGCTGGGTTCAGGTTTTGGATCCTCAGAACAGGAAATCCAGGCAGCCTGTAAAACCTTAAAGCCTCACATCCCGACCTGCCCGGGCTGGGTAAAACAAACAGGGCTCCACGATGTGGTTTGTGCTGCCGACCCTCAGCTTTCTGCTTTCAACCAAAATAATAGTAAAAAGGAACACACACATAGAGGTGTTGCTTCAGGAATTGATTTTCTGAGGGATTGGGGTCGTTCAGAGGCTGTTAGAAGTTTAACTTTTCCTTTTGCTCCAGTTTGAATTGGCCTCCTCAGGGACCGAAACAAAGTGGCTCTCTTTGCTGGGCTTGATCTCTCTGCTCCTGCAAATACCGTGGGCTGAAATTAATAGGTTTTGGGTTTTTTCCCTAACAATAATTTAATCCACTGCCTTTTTCACAGGCCTCTGTCCTAACATTGCCGGTCAGGACAGTGCTGGGCTGGGAATAAGGTTTTGGGCACAGTGCAGAGTCAGCAGGGGAGAGAGCAGCACGTTTTTGTGGGGCCCACAAAACTGGTGGCTTGTTCTATGCTTAATGACTCGTGGCTTTGCAAACCTACGTGAATTTTTTAAGAAGGGTGTGGTTTTTTTCTTCCCTGTGCTTTCCCTGACACAAGGAAATAGTCCAACTTTCCAGCTTTTACTCTGAATTCTGACACTTAGCTTCGAACTTCTTTGAGTGAAACCCCGAGCAGGAGTCTGAATGCCAGCCTGGGTTTTTCAGGGAAACAAAGAGCACTTTCAAGAATTGCTTTCTATTCCGGCTGAGCCAGTGTTTCCCTGCAGTGCCTCGAGGCTGCACTCAGGACAGGCTGAGCTCTCAGCCCGGCTGCTCGGGGTGGGACACTGGGGCCCTCACAATGCCTGACCCCAAACCCGGTCACGAGGCTGAGGGAGATGTTTGTCCTGCAGAAATCCCCTCAAAGGAGGAAGGGCTTATCTAAAGCATCAGGCCCCGGGTTACCTCTTGAGGGGCTGGCAGCAAGCTGTCCAGCCTCCCCTGAGTGATCCATTGCCTGTCAGGTTTGCATTCCTGCTTGGAGCGAGGACACACCTGCCCGCCCTGCTCAGCACCTCCCCACCTCCACAGCCCAACTCGGAGCCCACCCTCTCCTCCTCCCTGCAGGTCTTTGCAAAGGCTCATTTATTCTTTCCCTGGAGCTCTGTCTTTGGTCTCCTCCTTCATTCCTGCTCTCCTTTGATCAGGTGCTCCACTCCATCAAAGTCAGCTCCTGAGGAAGGTGGCGGGCAGGGGGAGAGGAGCCAGCTCTGGGCTCAGCTGTCCTTCCCTTCCTGTCCCTGTCCAAATGTGGACGGTCTCCCTCCTTCCCTTCATCAGCTTTAGCCTCCTTCAGAGCAGCAAACCTCAGCACCAGCTTTTGCACTTCTCTGGGTTATCTTGGATCTTGTGCTGCTGAGAACTGGCTGCTTTTATTGGACCACTTCTGGCACCCAGCAGTGTCCAGCATTGGGCAGGTGGTGACATGGAAGGCCAGGTTTTTACAGGAAATGGTGCGAACTGAGGCTACGAAACAGGGATTTTGCACTGAAAGTAGTGAAGAGGGTTTCAGGTGGGGGAGGGAAATGGGCAGATGTTTGCTGGCCAGCAAAGGGCTTCTGCTGAGGAGCTGGGAAGGACTGGGAGCTGCTGCTCGGCCGGGCTGGGCTGGTTGGAAGGGTTAGTTTGGAAAGGCAGGTCCCATAGCAGTTAAAAAGCCCAGAGTCAGGCACACAGTGCTGTGAGAGAAGCAGGGAGAGTGTTCCCTTTCTTGTGGTTAAGCATCTGTTCCTGTCAAGGTCCGTGTCCCGCTGCTCCCCGGGAGCCCCGGGTTTGGCAGAGCTGCCGCAGGGCGTGGGGGGGTCTGTGAGCAGAGTGTGTAACTGCCAGCAGGGAGGTGTTGCCTTCCCAGTGTTGACACAAGCTTGTCCGAGAGGCCCCTCCTAGGGAGGCCGGAGTTGCTGTTGTCCCAGTTGGGGAAGAGGAGCTGCCGGAGGTCAGGAAGTGACCCCTTGGCTCGCTCCTGTGCGGATGGAAAAGAGATTCCCTTTGCCCTTCCCTGGCAGTGCAGGGGCTAGCACAGCTTCCCCAGCAGCACATCCAGGGGTACAGCCCCCCCAAACACAGCATGTCTGAGGAGGGAGCCGGCAGTGACCGGGGCTCTGCATTCCTTCGCCGTGACTCCGTCCCTCGGTGTCCGCGAGGACGGGGATGGCGTCACGCCACACCAATGCGTGTTTGCTTCCCGTGGCTGCAGGAGAAGGGCTGAACTAATGGCTCTGCTGTGCAGAGTTGGAGTCATCTTCTGGGAGGAAGGAGGGCCGAGGGAGCACGACTGGCCGAGGAAATGGCCTCGTAAACTTCCTCTCCTGAATTCCCGTCCGTGCTCGGAGCGTGGCTCCGGGGGGACGGGCCCTGGCCGTGCTGACCTGCCTCACGGCTTTCCAAGCCTCTCGCCGTGTCCATGCTGACAGGGGCTCCTGCAGAAAGGTGTCTGCTCTTGGTGGGATCACTGGGAGGTCATTCCCATGCGGCCAGACCTTGCTCCCCTCGCTCCAGGATCTCTGGATGCTGTGGGGATTGGTGGCTCCTCTGCCTGGATTGGTTCCTTGAGCACCCGAGTCCTTGCAGCCTCACTGCCGTTCCTTCAATTGCCTTGGTGGTCCCCTGAGCACAAACCTCCTGCTTTTCCATGTCATAAGCATCTCCATGGAATTAAGCCAAATCATGGCCCTCTTTATTCTGGTCTTCAGTTGGGGAGGGGGTAGGTGAGGAGGGGGGGAGCTGGGTGAGGGCGGCTCAGGGACAGCCCAGCCCGTCTCCGACTGCCACGTGTGCCCGTACCCGCTGCTCTGGGAGCTCGCAGCTGAACTCCAAATGTGCAACAATCAAAGGGGTTTCAATCCGAGGCATTTGAGCCCCTGGTTCCCCACTAAGATAAGAAACAACAAAATTCCTTTTAAAGCATTTAATGTTTTCAGCCGTTTCCTACAGTTCCCTCCTCTCCCACGTTGCTCCTGGTTCCTGTGGCACCAGAATAGATCCTCTTTGTGGAAACGCTCTTCCTCTCCGCTGTTGTTTCTGGAAGGTGCCAGAACAGCCTCCCAGGCACAAAATGCATTTGTGCCGGGGCTGTGGATTGTGGGAGGGGAGGAAGTGGAGCAGCTCGAGCCCAGGGCAGCAGTGCAGGACCTGCTGACTCGGCGTTTGCCCGTGGGGGTGGATGGCAGGATATCTGCTCTTTGTGCACCCCGGGCAAGGCAGGCAGCACATTCTGCTCCTGTTTCCTCTGCAGCAGCTCTAAGGTCTGGCCTCTGCTCCCTGGCCACACTGCCCCTGCTCCAGAGCTGCTCCACATCCCGCCAGCCTTTTCCTTCCGAAGGCGTCGGGCTGTCTGCGGGGTGTGCTGGGAACGGGCCCTCCGGGGTCTCCTGGGCCCGGCTCTGACCACGCTGCCCCCTCTTTCTGGGTGACCTCCCTCAGCACGAGGCGGGTGAGGAAAGCATCATCCCCTCCTCCCCCCCTGAAAGTGCCAATGTCTTAATTCCTCCTTCCAATTTCACCTCTCCCCTCGATTTGCAGTTTTCTGGGCAGCTTCCAATGGTAGAAGTGCTCCCTGTGGCCATTCCTGGTTTTCCCCATACTGAGAAGAATCTTTTTGTTGTGCCTTTTGTGAATTGGGATGTAAATCTGCACAGTGAGGATTGGGAGTCATGGAGTCATGGAATGGTATGGGCTGGGAGGGACCTTAAAGCTCATCCAGTTCAACCTCCTGCCATGGGCAGGGACACCTTCCACTAGACCAGGTTGTCCAAGTGCCATCCAACACTTCCTATGACTCATGTGGAATTAGATCCTTTTAAGATCAATTTGTCATCACATAACAAGCTGTAAAAATTCTTTTGCTGCTCATCACTTTCTCCTTTTTGAGGTAGAGAAATTCCAAGAGCCCTTCCCTCCAAGGGATCCAGATTCCATCCTTCTATTTTTATCCTGTTTGATCCTAGCTTTCTGGGAATCAGGGAGTCAGTTCTCAGCAGCTTCTTGAGCCCTGGGACCAGGACCTGGGTGTGGACATGTTACCCTTGCTTTCAAAACCAAGGATTTTTAAGCAGTTCCCTGGAATGCTTGGGGCCAGGCCAGGCTCCTCTGTGCTCAGCCAGACCTGATTTCATGGAGTTCTCATGCTGGGAATACCAGGGAATGACTCTTTGCAACAGGACTTGTGTCTGCCACATGCATTTTCCTATCCCTGTGTCCTGTCCACTTACTACAGTCACTTTAGAGCCCTTCCAAAGCCTTCCCAACAGCTTCCAGCCTCTGAAATTCCCACTCCTGTGACTCTGCACCCAAATACGAACCTCAGCCAGGAGCAACTGGTTTTCCTGCTTCTCTCTGACATTTCTCTCCCTAACACGTGTCACTGTGCTGAGCTTGGAATTCTGTGGAGGCGCCGTGGGAATGCCGTGGGGAGCAGTCCCCTTGGATTTCCTGTGCTCACTGTCCCTCTGGTACTTTCTGCAGATTATCCTGTGGATTGGGCTGGGAATGCTGGTGATCAGCACCCATACCACCCTGTCTGCCTCTAAGGACACCCCTGTGAGGACGGAAGCAGTGGGCTTGGAGCACCTGGACAGAGAGGAGAACAGAATTGACCAGGATTCGGTCAAACTTCCAGGTATGTGCTTGCTGGAGTTGGGTTTCCCAGCCCTGTTGCCAGCTTCACCTCTTAAAAAGAAGGAGAAGTTGTTTTTTTTAAAAGTCTGGCGGAAGCAGGGTAATTTCCAGGCAGCTTCCTGGGGCCTTTTCCCAAGAAAAGCTGCACTTTGGTCTGCTGGAAAAGCTGCTGTGACCGCCAATGGTACTTTGTGGGAGCTGTTCTTTTGGGAAGGGAAAGTTGTGGTGCAGGCCTGCGATCCCCTGGAGGGAGAGAGCAGGGATCCCTATTTGAGATAAGCACAGTGCTCACCTGGCCCAGCGGGACTGTTCTCCCCTCAGTCATCCCTCACCCTCGAAGGTAGGGAAATTTATGGGAACTGCCTCTCTTTTTTTGGTGCTGAGCATATAAATTTGGACTCGGCTTTCTCTCTGACAAAGCCTGCGATTATGCCTCAGCTTTGTTTACTGGTTCTTGTTATTTATTATTTGTTTGCCGGGGCTGCTGATGGAATTACGGCCGCTCCTCCCTTTCCCAGCTGCTCCGGAGCAAGGCCGTGGCGTGCAGGTGCCGCCTGACCCCGCGCTGCCCCTCGGCCCTGCCGCGTCCTGTTCCTTCGCTTCAGTTTTGTTTCCTTCTGCTCCTGCGGGGTTTTTTTTTTTTGTTCTTTGGAGGCCTTGAAATATCCTCGCAGAGACTGAGAGCGGAAGGGAGAAAGGGGCTGGCTCTTCTGGAGATTATCCTCCCTCCTGGTTCTTGGCTGGGTTCCTGCCCGGCAGCTTGGAGCGTCTCCCACACCGGTGCTGCTGCCGATAACATTCACTCGGGGGTTGCTCCGTGGTGGAGTTTACTTGTGGTTTACTCGTGGCTTACTCAAGGCTGTGTGTGCTTTCCCGGGCACACGGATGCTGATGAACTTCGAGCAAAAGAGGCTCCCGATCCCTTAATGGAGCCCTCTGCAGGGCCTGGAGGAGGGATGCGATTGAATTCTTCCGTCTTGGTTAATTTTGGAGCAGTAATGGCCAAAGAACAGCTGCTCCTTTCAGGAGGAATCGCTAATGACACGTGTTCTGACTGGGAAAATAAAAAATCCCATAAACCACGGTGTCCGCTGGAGTTTGCTGAATCTTCTCCCCTTCTCGGCGTGAGCCGGGGCGGTGGAGCGGGATGCCAGGCTCTGATCATCCGAGCGATCAGCGGCAGCTCTGAGTGCTGCTGGATTAAATAATCCCACCCGGGAGGAAGGCGGGTTTAGTGCTCCCGGGTCATAAACTTCCCAGGGAGGAGCCGTGCAGTTCTGAGGGAAAGCTCAGCTGTCCCCTTTGCCAGCGGAGGAGGAAGAGGGGGGAGATGGAGCCGAGCAGAGAAGGGGGACAAGGACCCGTGGGGAGAACGTGGGGCTGCCCCGGGAGGGCCGCCGCTGCGATTCCTTGGATCTGTGCCTCGCTGTGCCTCTGCAGGATGTCGGCTTGACTAGCAATGAGAGGCGTTAAATGGTGCCCTTCATCCCCCGCCGCGGCTCCCCCTCGTCCTCGCCCGCCTTGTTTTGCAGAGCAGGAGCTGCCGCCTGGAACGCGCCGCAGCAGCTGCATCCTGTCGTTCCAGGGGCGCAGGATGCGGGCCGGGCCGCCCCCGGCACCTGGGTGCCCTCCGGATGGGCCACATTCCACGCTCGGGGCTGCAGCAGGATCCCACAGCTTCTCCCCGGGCGCTCAGCCCCTTCCCCAGGGCACAGGCTGCCTTGTGCCCCTCCCCTGGTGGCAGAGCACAGCTCCAGGCTCTTTTCCTGGCTGGAGGGTGGCACTCCCAGCACTTTTCCTGCGTGGAGGGAGGGTTCTTCCAGACCCCTTCTTCCAGGCACAAGGTGCATCTGTGGCTCTGGGTCAGAGGGTGCTCAGCCCCTTGCCTGGGCACAGGCTTGCTGCGTGCCCTTTCCCGTGCTGCCCCATCCAAGGCAAACCACAGGGCCTTTCCCCAGCGCTGCCTTCCCCTTCTGCCTCCCGCCTGTCAGCGTGTGAGAGGAGTTTTATTGGCCTCTTTGATGTTGTGGAGCCCAGAACTGGAGAGACTTTCATTAAAGCCCTGCCCCGTGGGTCCGGGGATTATGAATATTAGAACATTGGCCTTTTATGTGAACATGTATTGACCAGCGGCCTCAGAATCGTGTTTTTCCTAACGACACCCAAGTGCCCATTACAGCCCTAGCCTGTGGTGCTGGAGGTTTTACTGTCAGCAGCTCTTCGGGAAAGGGATAAAACCCCTTCCAGCCCCGTCCTGCCGCTCCGCGCCGCGGCTGCGCCTCTGTTAAAAGGTTGCTAAGCTGCCTCTGAAAGCTCAGGAAGGCAATTATCCATTTAAAAAAAAAAAAAATTTGAGGAAAAAAAAAGCTAATTAGGCAATTTCTCTCCGTATTTAAAGCACCCTCGAGGGTCTCGGGGGGGATTAAGATTTTGTAATATTTTTCAGCTCCTTACTTGATCGTTGCTGCTTCATCTTCTCCCTGGCGTTGTGCAATGTTGGGTAACAAAGCCCTGATTCAGGCTCCTTGTGCAAGAGCCCTTTTCCCGGTGTGCCGGGCACCACGCTCCGGCCATCCCGGTGTCCTGTGGGACGGGGTGGGCTGTGTAGCACGGACTGGGGCAAAATTTAGGGCTGCGTTTGGCGCGCGGCATCCCCGCATCCTCCATCCCTGCATCCGTGTGCTTTGCCCCCCAAAAGCAGCCTGGCCGAGCCAGGCTGGGTCCCTGCTGGCATTCCCAGCCGGAGCAGCCCCGGAGATGTGTGGAACGTGGCTCCTGCATCCTGCTTAGCTGCAGGAACAGCTTGGCTCCGTGGCGGCTCTCCCTGGTGCTTTGTGCGAGCGAGCTTTTAATAGTGCCTGTGACACAGAAAAGGAACCAGCAGCCTCTGGTAATTTGGGTTGGTTTTTACTGCTGGTGCGTCAGGAGACAACTGTGAACTAATTTCAGGGATGCCATTCCATAACCTTGTGAAATCTGGACCCGTTTCGGGGGGAGGGAGGGCTTCTGGAGGCGCAGCTGGGCTGGGGGCTCCCCGGGGAGGGTGTGGGGCTGCTCGGCATGTCTGAGGGCAGCGTTGGCCCCCGGCCCTCTGCCCTGCTTGTTCAGCTCCGTTCTCCTTGGCACAAGCTCCTGGATCTTGCTCCGTATCATGCGATGAAGGAATTTCAGCAGAGCTGGAGCTGCACTGGCACAAGCAGGTCCTGAACCCTGTGCCCCTGGCCAGCCCTGGAGGGGGTGGTGTGTCCCAGAGCTTCCTTGTGCTGTCCCCAAGGGTTCCCCCCTGGACTGGGGGCAAGCACAGCGGGGCCCATCCCGCTGCCTCTGCCCAGGGCAGGGGCTGTGGAGGCACATTTCAGTTCTGAGAGGCTGGAAAAGCGTGTGAGGAGGGATTTAGTGCCTGCCTGGGACCATTGCAACGATCCGAACCAGGAGCGGGGGGAGAAGGGAAGCTTTTAGGTTGCTAATCATGAAATTTTATGGCAGCCTGGAGAGCCTGTTGCCAAACCACAACACACCCAGGCACGCACACACACAAATCAGCTGCAGGACGCCCCGGCTTCCCCTCATGTGAGCGGAGCTGCCGGAGAGCCGGGGGGTCAGAGCAAACCCTCTCGGTGCTGCCTCACGCCCCGGCCTCTCCTTGGGAGCCAAAAAGCTTTTACAGCCTCTCAGGCCTTGCCTGTAAAGTCCAAGGCCGCTCATAAAACGTGACGAGGCGCAGCGTTACTGGAAGACGCTCCAAAGGGACCTGGAGGGCAAGAAGACAGGCAGAGCCCCAGCAAAACTCTTCCCTGCAAAGCATCCAGAGCCCCGGATGGATTTCCAGGCAGCCTGAGAGGTTGTTAATTCACGCCCTGATGATGAACTTAATTTTGTCTCCCGCTGAGCAAATGATGGCTTAGAGGCAGCTTGGCCTTATTGCGGTGTGGAGACTTTTGGGTTTGTGTTTTGTTTGTGTTTTGGGCTTTTCCTGCATTGTTTGCAGAGCAGGGAACGTGCCTCTGCCTGATTTATGGTGGAAGCTGCCAGGGACACTCCCGGAGCAGAGCAGGGCCTCCCCCGGCCCCTCGGGCTGCCCTGGGCCCGCGGGGGCTTCACCTGCTGCTCAGGGCAGGGGAACTGCTGGGTTTAACTCCTCTGGTTCCTGCTGGCAAGGAAAGCTTCCCCCCATCCTCCTTCTTATTTCCTCCTCTCTTCCCTTCTATTTCCCCCTCCTTCCCTTTTATTTCCCCTCGAACATCATCTCGCTGCCTCGGCTCGTTGTTCCCATCCGCTGTGGGAACAGCCCTGCCTGTGTTGGGGTTCTCTGGATCCTCCTGTCCTCTCTGACCGGAGCCATCTCCCGCCTCCATGAACCAATTAACGAGAAACTTTCCTCCAATAGAGTAAATAATTTCTTGCATTGGGGCCAGGATTGAGCTGGGAACATCCGCAGCCGTGCCGAGCGCTCCCCTCCTCGGCCTCGGCCTCCCGCTTCCCAGGGCCCCTGGCCAGGTCTGGGCACTGGTTCCTGCAGCCCAGTTCTTCCTGAAAAGGAGGAGTGTCCTGCCCTGACTTGCTGAACCCTGGGAAGTCCCTCAATGGAGAGGGGGACCCTTGGGTACTAGACTCGAATTTCTCAGAAAATCCAAGTCCTTTTCCCCTCCCACCATCATTCCCGAAGCAAAGGAACGTGGAACGCCGGCCAGCCCCACACACGTTCCTCCTCTGGGTGTGGAGCTCCGGGCTGGAGTCCGGGTTTCTGGAGAGGCTCAAGGTCCTGCTGGCACAGATCCCTCTGGGCCAGGAGTTTGTACTTAATTTTTTGTGAATTTTTGTTGTTCCCCCCCTCCCCAGCTCAGGCAAGGCCCACGCAGCTGAAGTTGTGGCAATCCCTTCTTTCCCATGAGTTCATCTCGTAATAAATCGCACCAGCCCTGCGGAGGGGGAGGAGAAAATGGAAAGATGTTTATAGAATTAATTCCCCAAAGGAAATCACACGGGGGAGGGTGAAGGGGGGGAGAGTTGGGAATTTTTTTTTGTTACAGAAGACAGATTTTTTTTTTTAAAGAGTTTGTTGGATGGAAAAAAATCTGCAGAACAACTTCACTGCTGGGAAACAATTTGATTTCCTTCTCTGCTGCTCTCCAAAGGAAGAGTTCACTCCCTGTGTGGGTTTGCTGCCACGCTGGGGGTGGAAGGGACCCTTCCCATCCCATGGAATGTGTAAAAGATTCCCTGTGGAATACGCTGGTCATACCAGTGCTGAACACAGCAACTGGTTTGACTGGGATGTGTCTTCCAAAAACATTCCGTCTCTTTAGAGGGCAAGGTGGGGGGAAACTCCCCCATCTCCCTCAGGAGTTTCCCCTAATTAATGCATGTTTAATCCCCCTCCTCAAAACTTCTACGGGAAAAGGAAAACTCCCCACCCCTCCTCCAAGAGGCGTCTGAAGGGCTGTAGGAACACTTGGGCACTAAAATCGGAGAAAAATCAAAATAAAGGAAGTTTTAAGACGTGTCACAGCAAACAGCAGCGAGGGGGCGGGACCTGGGCTGGACCCCAGCTCAGGTTCTGGTGTTGGGGGGTTCGGGGCTGGATCGCAGCTCTGTCTCTTCCAGTACCGAGGGATCCGGGGCTGGATTGCCGCTCGGTCTCTCCCGGAGCCGGGGGTCTGGGGCAGGGAGCCGGGGGGATGCTACCATCTGGTGGCACTGGCTCGCAGCAGCAGCCGGCTTCATCCCCGCTCCATCCCTGCTCCATTCCTGCTCCACCCCTGCTCCATCCTGGCCACTCTTCCCTGCCAGCAGCTCCATAAAAACCCACAAGAGGGAAAACAACCGTGTGACCCCGGAACAAAAGCTCCCCCAGCCCCACCGTGCTAAGGCTGGAGGGAAATCAGCGGCTGGGCTGGGTGGGTGAAGGGGATTGGGACACACGCAGCAATTCCCAGATCCCACACTTCATCCCTGTCCCCATCCTGCATTTGCAGAGCAGAACCCGGTGGTGGAGGAGCCCGAGGATGAACGTGATAAACCCAAAGTGCCCGAGGAGAAGGAGGAGATGGAGCAGCCACAGATCAAGGTGCCCGTGCAGGTGCCCAAGAGGGAGGAGGAGAGAGGAAAGGTGGAAGAGAAAGTGCAGCTGGACCGTCCTGATCAAGGTAAAAGTGATCCCGGGAAAGGGAGCTGGACTGGGAGCTGGGGGGTGTATGTTGTGGGACTGTGAGACAGAGATCCTGAACTCTGCTCCTCACCCTCCTCTCAGCTGACCTCCATGGTGGTGGTGGTGGATTGAAGGTGATTCATTGTTTGATGCTCTGGAGGCTTGTTGGGAATGTGGCCTCCAGATGAGGGAGAGAAGGCAGGGCTGGACAAGAGCAGCGTGGAGCTGGGTGTACTGGGTGAACTGGGAACCTGCTGCCTCTGACCCTGCCTGTCCTCCCAGGGATTGCCCTGCCCGTGGGGGAAGCTCATCGCCACGAGCCCCCGGTCCCACATGATGAGGTGGTCGTGGACATGGGGCGGGAGCGGGAGGAATCTGATGAGAACAAAGTGGCTCCTGGAGGAGCCAGCGACCATCTCCTGGAGGAGCCAGCCAGGCTGAAGCCCCAGAAGGAGGCACTGGGCCCAAAACAAGGGAAGGATGTGGTTGCCGAGAACGAGCAGCGGGGAGGGACTGGTGGGCCCATCCCAAATCTGGAGAAGGTCCCGGAGGCCGTGGTGCAGCAGGGTGGAAGGCCGCCCTACAAGGAGCTGGAGCCAGGGGAAGCCAAGCTGGAAGCCAAGGCACAGGCGGCCGTGCCGGACAGTGACACCGCCGAGGCTGCTGAGCGGGACAAGTCACAGTTGCAGCTCCCCAGGAAAGCAGAGGAGGCTGCGAAGTCCGTGGAGAAGGAAGCAGACCCTGGTAAGCTCCTTTCACGGCAGCTTATCTGAGCTAGCTCTTCTGGGCCTGTAATGCCCCTGGAGATGGGACAATTTGGTCATTCCCATCTCCATCCTGGTGCTTCCTTTTATCTCCACGAGTGGAGCACGTGAGTGCACAGCCCCTCTGGCAGCTGCTGCGGGAAGGGAGGAATCTGGTGGCTTTGACAGCTACTGCAAGAGCTGTCAAACAGTTGTTCACTACTCACCAAAATGTCAGGTGCCGTGCTGTTCCTGCACGGCTCCCAAATCACCGGGGACACGGAGCCGGGAGATCTTGACAGGGAACACATTGCCAAGTGCCCGTCTAAAAGCCAGTTAGAGCTGTTCTTGCATGTTAATTGGCCGAGGTAGTTAGTGCTGGCTCGCTGCCACCAGGCATGGGATTGTTAAATATTGGGTTTATTACTTCCCTCGCAGCCGTCGGGTTGGATACAAACGGTGCCGGGACGACGTTGGAGGCGTTTTAGGGAACATCTGCACTGACAGCAAAGCTCTGTCATCCTTTGCAGGTGAAAATCAGGAGCTGCCCCTCGCAGAGAGAGCAGAACTGCTGGAGAACAGGAAGACTGAGGAGAAACAGGAGAAGGCAGGGGGTGAGTGTGTGTCCCCAAGGCACGTGGGGACAGGGACAGATCTCCCCAGATCCCTCTGTGTGGGAGGACAGTGTCTAGAGGCCACAGCCCCTGCATAGCATCAGGTGGTACCTGTCCCACCTGTGGCACACCTGGCAGGGCCACTCGGGGACCTGAGTTGTGCTGGCACCTGGGCTCGGCTGCTCCCTGGTGTTGGAGACCTGGAAAGGGGGAGACAGGAGTGAAATGGCTCTGGCAGCATGGCAGGAGGGGCGTGGGCAGGGGCACACGGGGGGACACCTGAACACATCACAGGGAAAAACTCCACCCCCTCAAGGTCCTGGCTGCTCTGTCCCTGGGGCATCAGAGCTGGAGCTGCAAAGCCCTTCCTCAGGCTGAGCTCCCCCCTCCAACCTCTGCCTGGCAAGTGGGGGATTGGAGCCTGAGCTTGGACTTGCATGCCGGTCCCTTGCTCTCATCTCATCTTCTTCCAGCTTCCTTCTCTCTCTCCTGGAAGGGTTTGTGGAGTCGGATCTTCCTGCCAAGGAGAGCCCTTGCAACCCATCCAGAGCTGACATGATTTCTGAGGGCTTTGGGTTACAGGGGTTTAACTCCCTCTGTCTTTTTCCCCTTTTACAGAAGCAGGGCCAGCAAAACTGCTGGACCACAACATGCTGCTGCAGGTGATCAAGGAGCAGCAGGTGCAGCACAAGCAGCTTCTGGACCAGCAGGCAAAGCTGCTGGCAGTGATTGAGGAGCAGCACAAGGAGATCCACCAGCAGCGGCAGGAGGAGGGGGCAGAGGAGAAGCCAAAGCCAGGTAAGGACATGGCTAGGGAGCAGGACTCCACAGGGTGCTCGCGGCTCAGAGCAGCTCCAAGATCTAGCTGGGAGAGATCTGAGTTCCTCTGGCACATGACAAAGTCCACTCACACAGCCATTTCTGTAGGGATAACCCACAGCTCTGCTCATCCTCCCGTGTGGCCTCATCTTGTGTCTCATAGAATGTGGTGGCAGGAGTAGGCAATGTCCTGAAAAAAGCCTTTTCCATGTCGGTTTTGTCCTGCAGCAGAAGCACAGCCGGAGCCTGCCGTGCCCCTCTCCAGGAGCAGGGAGGACGACGGCCCTGGGGCCAAGGGAGACACGGCCAGGAAGCCGCCGAGCAAGGAGCAGCCCCTGGGCCAGCAGCCCCCCGGTTCCACCAAGCAGCACAGGGACATCGTGGGGAAGCAGGAAGAGGTTGGGCACAAGCGTGACATTCCTGTGGCTCCTCCCAAGGAGTGGAAGGTGCCACTGCAAGAGAATGACAGAGCTGTTAAGAATCCCGTGGAGAACCGGGATCCCCTCCATGGGGATGCCCAGCATGTTCCAGCAGCCAGAAACCACCTGGAGAAAAAGCCCTTGGCGGAGGATTTGGGAGGAGAACGTGAAGCCAAAGCTGGAAGAGATGTCCACCAGAAGAAGAATTTCCTGAAAGCCGTGGAAGCAGCTACAGCTCCCATCCAAAGAGAACAGCTGGGGGCTGCCAAAGTTCAGGGAGTAGCAGGAAGGAGTTTGGAAGGAGACTCAGGAATAGATCTTAAAGCCAAAACTCTGAGTCAGGTGGAGCCCAAGGACCTGGCAGTGGTGCCAGACTCTTCCAGTAACAGGAATGTGGCAGTGAGGGAGCCGCACCCCCGGGAGCGGGAGGGGCAGAGAGTGGCGCAGGCCGAGGGAGCGGGCGGGCGGCAGCAGGACCCGCCTGGCCACGGGCACAGGAAGGAGGAGGATCCCCGGGAGGAGCCGCGGGGCCGGCAGGGCCGTGGGGGTGGGGGTCCCTCCAATGGCGCCGACAGGAAAGCCGGCCCTCAGGATGCTCCAGCACTGAAATCCGAGAACGGAGCGGCTGCCCCCAGGGATCCGCAGCAGCCGGAGCGCGACCTCAAACCCAACCGGGACTTGAAGCTGCAGGGGGGCCTGGACCTGCGCCGCCGGAGACGGGACCTGCTGCCTCCCGACCAGGAGGAGGATGGGGAGCAGGAGGCAGCTGCACCAGGAGCCGGGGGGGTCCTGATCGGCCTGAACCCCCTTCCCGATGTGAAGGTGAACGACCTGCGGAGCGCGCTGGAGACGCGGCTGAGCCGGGTGGCCGAGGGCGCGCAGCACCTGGTGCGCAGCCGCCACATCCAGCAGGTGACACAGGACAGGAGCCCGTGACACGGCTGCGGCCGTGCTCCGCGGGGAGGGCTCAGGCTCACCGGTGTTGCACGGGCATGGAGAGATCTAAGGCAGCAGCGCTTTGCCGGACGCAGCGCTCGGATCCACAGGATCTCCTTGGATCCCTGAGTGCCACCCTGGGGGCTTCCACTGCAGCACCCCCAGCGTGTGCCTGTGGGCGGCCGAGGAGATGGTGGCACTGGAAGTGACATTCCTGCTTCCCCTGCCTTCCAGAGCTGCCGTCCACCTTGGCTTCCTGCCAGGCCGCTGTTCCAAGGACCTTTTCCAGCATCTCATTCATATCAAATTGCCTTCTCCATCCATCTCCCAACTCCCCTCAGAAGCAGGAAGGGGCTCCATCGCCCCGGCTGTGCCGAGGGGATCTGGGATCCACACCTCGGGAAGGGCTTTATCCCAGAGAAGCTGTCAGCTGAGGACCAGCAGAGCCAGTGCTCCCGTGCTGGATGAGGAGCAGAGCCTTGCTTTTTTGGGACACAGTGGTGGTTTAGGAACCTCATTTAGTAGAAACGCTGCCTTAACCAGGCACAACTCCTGTTGTGCTGCCTCTCTCCCAGGGATGGGATTCCTTTGCCACACACTGGGATCACACAGAGCTCTGCCCCTGCTGCCCTCCCTGTGTGCTCCTCTCCCTGCTCCCCTCCCTGGGTGCTCCTCTCCCTGCTCTCCAGCTGCACTTCCCCTCTCAAAAGTGCATTAAGAAAGCTCAACTTCCCCCCGACCCTTCCCAACCCACCTTGATTACTCTGCCAGAGATGAGTAGTTTAGGAAAAAACGTGGCAGAGCCAGGTGGATCCAGGGGCTCCACCTACCTCTTCTGTGTTCCGGGTGCTCTTCCCCAGCCTCCCCCCGCCCTGTTCTGCATCCAGACAGGTCCCTGCTCCACCTCTAGAAAGTCGTTTGGTGAGTGAGGAAGGGAAGAGCTTCCCCAAGAGCTCTGTGTTGTTTCAGGCTTCCAGTGATTCATCCCTTGGGTTTTTTGGGGATTTGTGTTTTTACATCCTGACCTGCGAATGTACGGAATTCAATCCCAAAGCTCTCCCTAGACCGGCTGAGAATTCCCAGCCTGGAGCCCTCAGACCTCATCACTGTGGTGGGTTTTCTATCCCGGCCTCCAAATGTCTTTGGTGACCTCCAAGTCTGTGTCCAGTGGGACCCTGCAGAGCTGGGACTGGGTGGGACTGTCCCTGCCTGGACCTCCTGGGGTGTCACAACCCAGAGTGACCTCGGGAGCCCTTTGGGAAGACCCCCCGGAACACTGTGGCCTTAAATCCCCTGAACCCAACGAGCTTCTCCATTAACGCTGTCGTCAAGCACAAGCACCACGGCCGGGAGCCCCGGAGCCGCTCCGAGAGGCAGGGATGGGCTCTGGAGCACGGCTCCAGCTCTGCCCTGGGGAGGTGGATCCGGGCTGTGGCACCAGCCAGCCTTCATGAAGTGAGAGGGAGCCGGAGCCGGATCGGCTCCTTCACCCCGTGCTGCCGGCTCCGGCCCCGCGGGGTCAGACCCGCCCATTTGTTTGTTGTTGTTTGTGTGAACATAAGGGACCAAAGATGCTCCTGACATTCCTGCTCCTGGGAATGGCGTGGGCACTCCGAGCTGGGCTGGAAGCTGGCGGGAGCTGCGTTGTCCCGCCGGGAACGGCTCCCTCGGGACGGGTGCAAGGCTGGGAGGGAGAGCCCGGAGCGCGGGCTGAGCCCATCAATAAAATAAGCTGAAGCATTCTGATCTGAATTTTTCTTTTTTTTTAATAAATAAAATTAGATCTGTAACCCTCACCCAGCCCAGGGCTGCATCTTCTCCGGGCCGGGGACCGGGGGGGTTCTGTCATTTGAGGACAAAACGGTGACTTTGAGGGTTTTATTCCCCGCGAGCGTCTTCAGGCGGGGGCGGCTCCGGGATCACTTCGGTGTCGCCTTTGCCTGCAAAGAGTCGCGGTCAGGACGAGCGCCGGGAACGCATCTGGGACGGGGACTGGGACAGCCACGTACCGCCCGGGCGAAGCATTCCCGCAGCGCCTGGAACTCCTCNCGGGAAGCGCCGCAGCCGCGCTCGCGCCCGCAGCCACACTCCGCACCCCGACATCGCCTCAGCGCACGGGCGCCGCCATGTCCAGGCGGCCGCCATTGGGTGCCCGCCCCGCTCGTCACACACCGCG
>WAAG01091390.1:38864-56556 GCA_013390105.1 Tichodroma muraria
AACCGCGCCCCTTCTGATTGGTTAATTCGGCGCGGGCGGCTCTGATTGGCGGTAATGCCCGTTGTTTACTTCCCGCCTCCTTCAGGCCTCAGACTCATGGGGCGCTTCCGCCTAAAGCCCCGCCTCCCCTCACCGCTGATTGGCTGAGCAGCACAGCTTCGGTCTCTCATTGGTGGAAAATAACTTCCGGGGGGGGATTCCCTGACGCCGCCGAGGGACCGGGCAGGCCCGGTGCCGGCTGTGTCATGGCGGCGCCGCTGCGGGACCGGCTGAGTTTCCTGAGCCGGGTACAGACGGGGGCTTTTGGGGGCTGTTGGGGGGGGCTACCTGGGCATGACGTCACTTTTCACCCGCGACGTCATCGCTACACCCCCCCCTCCCTCGCTGCTACAGCGCCCTCACCCAGCCCTGCCAGGGCAGGGCCTGCCCTGGGGCCTCGGTCCGATCCCCACCACCGGGGTCCGGGTCGGGTCCGCCCCTTCTCACGCCGCCCCCTCCTCCTCCAGCTGCCAGTGTTGCTGCGGGGCACGGCCGACGACGACACCCCCTGCCCCGGGTACCTGTTCGAGGAGATCGCCAGTATCCTTCAGGGAGCATGGGGGCCCAGGGCAGGGGGGTTCCCCGGGACACGGAGGGGATCCCGCGGCAGGAGGACCTCCCCGGGGCTGCTCCACGCCGTGCTGGGCGTTGGAGGCCTGCGGGGCCGGTTGGGGGCAGCTGTGGGACTGTGGGCCGTGGCTGGGACCCTGTGGAGGGGCTGAGTTCCTGGCATTCGGTGGTGGCTGCTGCCCTCCGATCCCGGCTGGATCCCTAACCCATCCCTAGAGATCTCCCACGAGTCCCCCGGGAGCAGCCAGTGCCTGCTGGAGCATCTCCTCACACGGCTGCAGAGCAGCTCCTGCCACGTCAAGTTGAAGGTGGGTCCGCGCTGGGAGCGCTGGAGAAGCGCTGGATGATGGAAAGCCCCCACTCCAGGGAGGGCAGCTGTCACTTGTCCTTGTTCCCCGAGCCAGGTGCTGAAGATCCTGCTGCACACCTGCTCCCAGGGCTCCCCCCAGTTTGTCCTGCAGCTGAAGAGGAATGCCAGCTTCATCCGGGAGGCTGCGGGTAACAGGCTGGGGGGACATGGGAGAGCAGCAACAGCACCATGGGGCTCCTGCTGCAGGGGCTCTGCTAGGAGCAGGGTCCTACCCCACCTGGGAGCATCCCTCACCCTCCCCTCTTTGTGTCTGCAGCGTTCTCCGGGCCCCCAGACCCCCTCCATGGCAACAGCTTGAACCAGAAGGTGCGGGCAGCTGCACAGGTGGGTGCTGGAGGGACAGGGCAGCCCCCAGTCTCCTCCTCTGGGCACTCGGGGATTTCCAGCACTGCCCACACTCCTCCCTCCCTCTCTCTCTCTCTCAATCCCTCAGGACCTGGCCAGCATTCTGTTCTCGGATGCGCCGCTGCCGCAGCCCCTGGCGCTGCCCGCCCGGCCCCCTGCCCCTGCCGGTGAGCGCTGACCCCCGGGACTGGCCTTCGGTCAGGGGGGCAGGGAAACAGCAGGAAAAGGGAACCCTGAGTGCCTGTGCTCCCTCTGACATTCCCTGTGCCTCCCCAGGGATGGGCTCCAGCCCCAGCCCCTGTGGCTCCCTGCAGGGATTCGGTTTCAGCAGTGACAAAAGCGGCTCCGGTGAGTCCTGGCCAGGCCTTCACTGGGTCCTTTCCCACTGGGAGCTGGGGCCGGGTCATGGGGGTCACTTTGTGCCTCATCCTCTGAGCTCCCACAGTTCCCTCAGCTGGAACTCAGTGTGGGATGATCCCATGGGGCTGGGTTCCTGGGATTCTCCCAACATCCCAGCCTCTCGCAGCTTCCACAGGAGAGGCCCTGCTGAGCAGCCTCCAGCGAGCGGCCGAGGCCGTGGCCCAGGCCGTGCTCCCGGCGCCGGGGGGGCCCCGGCAGATCCGTGGGGACCTCCCCGAGGACACCTACGAGCCTGTGCGAGCTCCATCCCCTGCCAGCAGCCCGGCCGTGCCGCCCCCGACTCCTCCCGCACCGTGCGGATCCCGAGGTGGGTCCTGCCGGAGCAGCCAGGAGGGTTTGGGGGGTCCCCACCCATCCTGGGGTGTTTGGGAACCCCAGCTCAGCAGCACTGTTCCTGCAGTGAGCCACCAGCCAGGGCTGGCCGGGGGCGGCTGGGAGGAGGCAGACAGCGGGCACAGCTCCCGGGAATCCTCGCAGGGCAACGAGCGGAGCCACACCTCAGACTCGGGCAGCAAATCCGGCAGCGACAGCCGCTCCAGGGCCAGCCGGGAGCTGAGCCACGGGGCCGACAGGTGAGAGGGGCCCGGAGGGCTCCCCTGCCCTGGGACTGTCCCAGGTGTATTGCCAGGAGTGCTGCCCTCATTTTCCACGCTACTGATCCAGAGTTCCCCAGCACTGCTGGCTGTGTTCTGCCTGGGGTGTTCATCCTTCCAGCCATGGGCGGGCAGGGCTGCTCAGGGTGGGAGTCCCTGTCTGTCAGGGGGTGTGCAGGGACCCCAGGAGGAGTAAGCAGGTGGCCACTGTCCCCACAAGGTGTGTCCCCAGCAGGGTGGACGCTGACAGCCCAGGTGACTGCCGGAGGGAGCTGAGCCTGGTCTCGGGACTGACGCGAGGGGCCAGAGTCTTCCTCACCAGGGAGGAAGCTCAGCACTTCCTCAAGGAGTAAGTGTCAAAGGCGGGTGCTTCCTGGGGCTGGAGGAGCTTCTGGGGCAACCTGAGCCTTTCCCTGGCTGCCCGGGCCTGGACTCTGGGGGTGGCAAGGTGCTGCAGGTGACGGTGACCCTCATCCCTGTGCAGGTGTGGGCTCCTCAACTGTGAGGTGGTGCTGGAGCTGCTGGGCCGGGCACTGGAGGATCCCAGTGACAGTGTCTGCATGGTGAGTGCAGTGGGCTCCCCTGGGAGGGAGCCCTGGGGGGTGTTTGGGGGCCTGCTCAGCTCAGCCACACTCCCCTTCCCCACAGAGGTCCATGTGTGCCATCTCTGCCCTCGGCTGCTCCGACCTGCTCTCCCCAGAGCAGATCTTTGCCGTGACCCGGCAGCGCCTGCAGCACCTCAGCCAAGGCAGCCCTGGGCCTGTGGCCAACCGAGCAACAAAGGTGACTCTGGGGACATCCCTGTGCCCAATCCCCAGAGTGGGGGCTCCTAGCACAGGTTTGACAGTCCATGTATGTCCCAGAGGCGTGGGTTTGGCTGCCTTTCCCAGGAGCGGGGAGCCTGAGTGGGTGATGCTCCCTCAGGAGGGGACACTGTGGACAATCCCTCTGCCTGGGAAAAGGTGCCAGGGCCAAGCCACTCTCACTCTGCCTATCCTTTGTCCCAGATGCTGCGGCAGTTCGAGGCCCTGTGCCGGGCCCAGCCCCCCCCGAGGGCCCCATGCCCACCCTCGGCCCCCTCAGCGGGCTCGGCCGGGGACCTGCTCATGGACATCCCGGCCCTGGCCAGCGAGAGCTTCCTGAGCCCCCTGAGCCTGGCCCCGACCCCTGCGGCCCCCACAGCCCCCGGTGAGGAGCCAGGGGTGGCATCGGAGCCCCCTGGGCAGCCCGGGGCTGTGGTACCGGCCTGTCCTCGCGAGCAGGACAGGGGGAGCAGGCTGGCAGGGGACACGGCAGCCCCCAGCCTGTCCCTGTTTGCTGGCATGGAGCTGGTGGCCCGTCCCGGCGCAGTGCTCCAGCCACACTCGCCGCCGGTGGAGCCACAGACGCTGTCTGGGCCCCAAGATGGGGACACAGACACGGAGGGCACCCTGCAGCCATCGGCCTTCGCCTTCCTCAACATGTAGCTGCTGTCGGGCCCCGGGGGCTGCGGGGGCTCTGCCCCCTCTCCCTGCGGGGCCTGCGCTGTCCTGGTGCCTCAGGGAACATGGTCTGAAATGGCCACAAGGGCCAGGTGACAGTGGCCCTCTCACTGGCCCCATGGTTCCAGCGCAGGCAGAGGGACACAGCCCCTCACTCCTCTGAGCTGGACAGGGGTGTGGGACCCACTGGGACTGAGCTGGGGCTGTTTTGGGAACCCCGGCACGGGCATGAGTGCTCTTGGGTGGTCCCCAGCTGCAACATGGGCTCTGTGGGGGTGGGGTGGCAGAAGGCACCGTCCCCGTGGGGCCGGGACCCACCAATAAACCCCCAGTTGGGTCTGGGAACGTGTGACTTTTTCCTGCGCCGCTGACGGAGCCTGGCCTGTGGCTCCTCCTGGCCCGCAGCCCGACATCTTCCTATAGCCCCATGGCCCCCAACAGCCCCACAGCTTTCCCCCTGCCCCACTGTTCTCCCCCACGCTACAGTCCCCCTAGTAGCCCCAGGGTTCCCCCCTCTTCCTCACGACTCACCCCCTGCCCCAGAACTCCCTAATAGTTCCACTTTTTCCATGGCCCCAACGATCCTATGAGCCCCCCTGCCCTATACAACCCGCCCCTCCCCATTACCGCTTCCCCTAATAGCCCTATGACTCCCCCATCTTCCTCACAGCTCCTCAGTGCCCCTCTCAGGTCCCNGGCCGGAGCGTGGCCGTAGGTGAGGGGATGGGGGCGTTTAATGGCGGCTGAGGGGGGCCGGGGGAGCGAAGGGTGCTCCAGGGGGAGCGGGGGCAGGGGCAGGGCGTCACTCTCGGCATCGCTCACGGCGCTCGCGGGTCTCACCCGCGTGTGGGTGCGTGGGGCCCATTACCGTGGTCGTGAGGGGTTGGGGTCTTGGAGTTTGGGGTNGGTGTCTGGGAGATCCTGGGGGCATCTAGGAATTGGGAGCTTGGGCTTGGACCTGTGCCTGGGGTCCTGGGCCTTGGGAGTGTGGGAATTTGGAGGGGTCTGGATTTGGAGAGTTTAGAGGAAGAGGTGTGGCACCTGGATGATCCTGAGGGGTTCAGGGATTTGGGAGCTTCAGGCCAGGGCTTGCCTCTGGGTCAGAAGGGGGCTGGGGAGCTTGGGGCCATGGGGGCCTGGGGCTTCAAAGCTAGGGAGTTTTGAGCTCCAGGGATTTGAGGGGCTGGGGCTCAGGGTGCTGCGCTGGGCCTGGGCTCCTGAGCCTGTTTTCCTGCTGTGAGCCTGGCTGTTTCCATGACAGCATTTTGTTTCCCCAGGCTGTGGAGCCCGAGGCATTGCCAAGGGCTGTGGTGGAGCCCTTAGAGGGGAAGCCAGGGCTGCCAGGGAAGAGGGTTTAGGGATAGTGTGGGCAATAAATATAAAGAAATAAAGTGATCTCATCTTTTCCTGGATCATCACTGGAGCTGGGAGAATGCAGAGGAGAAAAGGTGGGAATGTGCTGCCCCGAGCTGGGAGGGACCCAGCTCTTCCTGTGCCCTCTGAGAGGGCACGGACACTTCTGAACGAACCCTTGGCAGGGATTGGGAGCTGCTCAGGTGGTTCTTCAGCATCCCAGCCCAATGTAGGATGTGGGGTGAGCTGAACCTCCAGCTTGCACAGATGGGGCCGTTCTGGGCCCGTGTGATGCTCTGGCAGCCATGGGCTGTGTGGAGTGAAGGAGCCCGGGATGGGGAGCAGGACTTTTCCCTCCCTTTAGTCCTCTGCTAGAATCCCAGCCCGTAAATGTGACAGTAGGTGATGGACAGCCACAGGGTTGGGTGAAAGCAGTGGGGAATTCTCCTGGAGCCTCCCGAGGGCTGTGCTCGAGTTATTTGCCATGTGGCAATTTGGAGGAAGGTGTTCTGTCCTGTTGGGAAGCAGTTCCAGCTCTGTGTGCCAGTGTTTGCCGGAGCGCCTGGTTCCGAGGTGGGATGCTCCATGCCTTCCCCCTCTCTCTGCGCTGTGCTTCCAGGGTTCCTTCCTCCTGCTCCAGCATGAAGAGCACCCGGAGCTGCTGCTACGTGCAGAGCTCCGACGTCGCAGACCTGATCCTGACGGGGCTCCCGGCGCCGGTGTCGCGGCGCCCCGGCAGCGCCTCTCCTGCCAAGCTCGTGGCGCGCTCCGTGTCCGTGGCTGCCGATGGCAAAGCCAAGAGGAACGCCCCGGTGAGCCCTGTCCTTCCCCCTCCTGTGCCGGGGCAGGGAGCACGTGCCTGGCATATGGGATGGCTCCAGACGTGCCCACGTCCCTCTCGCTGTGGTTCCCTCAGCACCTCCCGGCTTCGTTCTGGCACCACCCCAGCGATTGCTGCTCGTGGCTGCCTGCTTGATGCAGAATTAGGCAGCATCAGGATTCCCTCTTTTCCCCTCCTTGCCCTTCACCTCCCCACGCCAGTTCCCATCTGGAAACTCCCAATTTCCTGGTGTCTCCTGCTGGGATGTCAGGCCCATCCTGCCCCTCATGGAGCACTCTCTGTTCCTGATGCACTGGGGGCTCCTGAGTGGGGGTTCCACGGAGGGAGTGAGTCCCAGGTGCTTGCTGGGCTCCAGCAGGATCCAGCAGCAGACAGTCTGTGCTCCGTGCTGAGTAATCCCTTGGCAGCATTCCCACGCCCTTGTTCCCGGGATCTTGTGCTGAGGAACGTGTTCCTGCTGGCTCAGCAGCGCCCGAGCGAGGTGTCGTTGCCTGCTGCCTCAAGGGGAGTTTGGCAGCCCTGGGGTAGTGGGAACTAGTGGGTGAGAGGGTGCCTGTGCTCCTGAGCATGGCTGCTGGATTTATCCCTGCTCTCCGCAGGAAGACGCAGGATCCCGGGCCATGAACAACCTGCGCAGGTCCAACAGCACCACGCAGGTGAACCAGCGGGTGAACAGCTCACACAGGTACAGCTCCAGCCACAGACGTGTCCATCTGTCCTGTGGCTGGCACTGGGGGACACCCCACCCATGTGTCCAACCTCCCTGGTCCTGAGGGGGAACAGGAGCCTTTCCAAAGTACCCTGAGCTCTGTCATGCACATCAGGAGTTAAAACCTGGCCCTGGAAAACCAAGGTGTGGCACTTCAGTTATTTTTTTTGAAGAGGAGGTCCCTTGTTGAGGTTTCCTTAGTGTTATAGGGTTAACCCTTGTTAGGGTTTCATAGGGTCACAGAACAGCCTGACCTTGAAGTCCCATGCAGGATCACCTTCCAGAGGCCATGTTGCTCCAAGCCCCATCCAGTCTGGCCTGGGACACTTCTTGGTCAGAGTAGTGCCCAGCTTCTATGGGCAACCTGTGCCAAGGCCTCACTACCATCGCAGGGAAGAATTTCTATTTGGGGAAATGGAGTGTATTTCTGTGGTTCTGACAAAAAACATTCCATTTAATTCCAACAGCCCTCATGGACCCTCCAGGCCATAACTGGGCTGTGTGAGGAGACAAAAGTTCTCTGTTCCCATTGCCCTCTGAATTGGGATTTTCCATTCTGCTGTTGGTCTGTGCCCATCCCTATCACCACACATCACGCTGGAACCCAAAGCTCTGTGTAAAACGAGTCATTTGTGGATTTTTGTGGCCATGTAATGATTCTCCAGCCCCTTTCTCCTCTGTGTCACACTGGAATATCAAAGTGCTCTGCATGGCCAATGTGTCCTGTGGCTGTGAGTTATCCCAGAACCCCTGTTCTCTCCTCTCTGCCTTCCCTGGGTCTGGATAAAGCTCGGAGCAGACAGGAGACTTCCTGGCCTTTTTTGAGGGTGATCCAGGAGGAAGGAAGAAACTGGCAATTCTGAGCAAAACCTCCTCGGAAAGGAAAACCACATGGAATGTCTTGGTGAGGAGGGCAGGCTCTGGGAGTGGGCGGGCCACATTGGCTCTGTGCTCCTGGTGGGGTTTGAGGAGGTGGGTTTGGTACCCTTATCCCTGCTGACTCCATGGCAGGATGACCAGCCCCGGGCGTTCCCGGGCCCCTCTGGCTCCCACGGCCTTGAGCCGCCTGCGGGCATGAGGAGGAAGGAAGCCACAGTGCTCCTGGCTGCCAACTTCACCGCCAACAACAGGTAGGACAGAGGGTCCTGAGGGGGGGAGTGAGTGAAGCTGCATGGAGAAAACACCTGGAGAGGGGAAGGTGCTGTTTCTGACGCTCCTGGTCTCTGCACACAAGGAGCAACAAGGGCGCAATGGGCAACTGTGTCACCACCATGGTGCACAACAACTACTCCACTGCTGAGAAGGGCTCTGCTCCCAAGAGCTCCAACCAGGCTCCCAGTTCCCTCAAGTGAGTGTGAAGGGTGTCCTAGCTCTGCAGCTGGGCTGGCCCCGGGGTTGTGTGTGGCTTGGGACAGGGCTGAGTGGTTTCATCTGTCGTAGCAATGTCGTCAAAGCGACCTCGAACGAGGATGGGGAAGGCAGCAGCAGCTTCGTGAAGTCTCAGAAGAATTTCTCCAGCAACAACATCATGACCTGCAACAACAACAGCAGCAGCAGCAGCAGCAGCAGCGTTCCCCGGAGGAGGGAGGTGACCGAGGAGGAGGCCGAGAGGTGAGGGAAGGGGCAGGAGGGCAGTGCCAGGAGGTGTGAGGAGTTCCAAGGGAGCTCGTTCTTGTCCTGTGGGATTTCACACTGGGGGAACACCACTCTTGGTGCACCTGCAGATTCCCGTTGCTGCAGGGAAGCCGTCTGTGCTCTGCTGCACCCAGTGCTGTGCTGACCCTCCCTGCCTGTCCCCACAGGTTCATCCAGCAGGTGAACCTGGCAGCTGTCACCATCCAGCGCTGGTACCGGCGGCACTCGCAGCGGCACAGGACGGCGGCTGCGGCTCTGGGGCGCCTGATGGCTGCCAAGAGGGAGGTTGGTCCTGTCCCCCGCTCTGTAGCCCAGTCCTCCCAACACCCACGTCCTGCTGGCCACGCAACTGGGGTCCCTTTAGTCCCCAGACTTGGGCTGTGAGAGTCGAGGGGGCTCTAGCTTTGCATCCAACCAGCCCCGCCATGGTCCAGAGAGCTGGGAAGGGTCCCGTTTCCTCAGAGCTGTGCTGCCTGTGTCCAGGGATTCACCTGGGCTGGGTTCCAGCAGGAGCTGAGGCCCAAAGGCTCAGCACCACACAGCTCCCCTGACTGGGAGCAGTCAGACACTGGCAGGAGCAGCACAATTCTCCCTGAATTGCCGTTGTCTGGGCCACACTGGTGGCCAGAGAAGGGATGCCCCATCTTGGTTTATCCTAATGAATCCCTAATGAGGTGGCTTGTTAGAGTGACGAGGTTTCGCAGCTATTTGTGTTTCTTTGTGTTCAATTATTTATCCCAGTAATGAAAAGCTCCGTTGCTCTTGCGTGTGATCTATTTTTAAGCCTTGTCTTCTTGGTGGTTGCAGACCTAGATGATGATATAATAATAATAATAATAATAATAATAATAATAATAATAATAATAATAATAATAATAATGATAATAATTGCATTGAGGATCTGAAGAAAATGAGCTGTTCCAAAGTGAAGCTGTGCTGAGGGCTCCTCACCTGCACAGAGGGGAGGATGGAAAGCCTGGATATGGGGTGACCCAGGTGTGGGTGCCTCTCACGCTTCTCAGTGGTGGGTGCTGGAGAACTCTCAGTAACATTTTTGACCCTCGTCTCTGGAAGGAACGGCAGCAGCGGATGGAGGAGGGGAATATCCTGGATTTGCAGGAGAAGAAGGACGAGGAACGCCGGAAGATTCGAGAGGAGAAGGCGCGCCTGGCGCGGCACGCTGCCATCCAGGTAGGGATGTGACACCGTTTGTTGGCATTATCTGGTGAGGCAGCCAGAGGCCTCTCTGCATCTCCAGAGCCTTGGCATGGGGCAGGATCAGAGCCAGCCTTGGAAATGGAGCGCTCCCTCCGGAGATGGAGGTGCCACGGAGCGGTTTCCTGCTGTGCTCCTGCCAAGCCTTGGCAGCTCGTTCTGAGCTTGTGAAGACAGTGCTGGTTTCTGTGTAGTTCTCAGGAAAATGGTGACCACGTTGAGACAGGGAGACTCCAAGCTCCGTGGAACGGCCGAGGATGTGCGTGCCCTGGGAATGGGACCCTCCTCAGGAGCAGGGTCCTTCCAGAGAGGGCCTAGTACCACTCCATGTCCCTTGGCAGGAAGCAACATGTCATTGTCACCCTGCTCTTGCAGCTGGTGGTGCAGATGGGGTTGGCACAGGCTGCAGGAGTTGGCAGTAAAGCTGGGGATGTTTTAAACCCCAAATTTTCTTTGCCCTAATTGGAATCGTGTTCCATCGAGGGGGAGGGTTGGGGGAGACACATCAGTGAGCAGCTGGAGGATGCAAAAACACTGTCACAGCCTTGCAAACAGGCTTGTGCCTTCCCAAAACTTCAGGACATCGATGGGTCCTCTGTCCCCCCAGGAGCTGCAGCAGAAAAGGGCCCAAAAGGCCTCGGAGGCGAAGCGCTCAGCAGAAGAGCTGGTGCTGGTAAAGGAGGGCAGGAGGGTGCCCAAGAAGAAGCCTGGTGCCAAACCTGCCTCAGCCAGGAATGTCAGCCCAGCCAGCAGCCTCACCAAAGCCAACAATGCCGGTGAGTCCCTCTGGCGTGTCCCCAAAGCTTTGGGAGTGAGGGGAAGGAGGGGTCAAGGAGCTGTTTGCTCTGAGGAGCTGCTTCCCAGGGGCTGGCTAGGGCGAGTGCCTGAGAACAGTCTGGTTCCTGCAGAGGCCAATTCCCCCTCAACAGCTGGGGAGCTGGAAGGAAGCAGCCTGGGAGCTCTTGCCTCTGTGCCCTCGCAGGACCCCGGGGCAGAGGACAAATTGCAGGTGGGTCTGGCTGTGCCTCCTGGGGGCCCTGGCAGCAACTGCTCTGCCAGGGCAACATCAGAGCCTTTGCTGGCTTCTGAGGAGACCCAGAAAACTCTCGTTCTCTCATCTTCTCCCTTAGGATGTGAGCTCCAGGGAGACGGGTAACGAGGACCTGGAGACAGCAGTGACTGCTGGCAGCAGGGCTCCGTCCAAGGTCACGCTCAATGAGCTCCTGGACACGCTCCGGCTGCTGGAGGAGGAGCCGGAGCTGCTGCCCCCGCCCAAGCTCCTCAAGAAGGACAGATATGCCTGGATGGACAGGGTGAGCTGGGGGATGAGACTGCTGTGTCCATCCTTGGGCAGTGACGGCTGCCTGGTGAGAAACAGCCAGGCACTGCCAGGGAAGGTGGTGGAGGAGCTTGGAGTGGGTGATGGAGGAGTTTGGTGGAGGAGTTTGGAGGTGGTAGAGGAGTTGTTTGGTGCATTGAGGGCTTGGACATTTGCAAGGAACAGCAAACTGTGCAATGGCTGGTGGTGGGACAGGGATTAGCCCAGAGGATCAGGCTGGTTACTGGGGTGAAGTGGGAGGATTGGGCTCCAGTAAAGGGAAAAGCCAGCATGTCTTCTCCTGAGCTTTCCCTGGGCGCTCGTTCACCACAGTGGATTCCCAGCAGGAGCCCAGCTCCAATTCCCTGACTGCTGATAACTTGGAGAAGTTTGGGAAGCTGAACCACCCGCCAGGAGTTCCTGAGGATGGGGCTCTGCTCTCGGAGGCCAAGCTCCAAAGCATCATCAGTTTCCTGGATGAGATGGAGAAGTCGGAGCAGGAGAGGCCCAGGTCGGCCGCCTCAGCCACGCAGCGCGAGGTGAGTCCATCTGTGGTGTGGGAATCCATTCCTGGTAGGAATCATCCCCCGTCTCCTTGTCCACATTCCAGGTGCTTCCACCACCTTTTCATCATGTTTTTTCTGCTGTGGCAGGGCTTCCTTTTGGAGGAGGAGCTGGCTCATGTGGAGCAGGTGTCAGCTGTTGCCACGGAGGTGACAAGCTCCATGATGAGGCTGAAGCTGGAAGTGGAGGAGAAGAAGAGAGCCATCAGCCTGCTTCAGACTGCTCTGGTGTGTCAGCCTCACATGTGGTTCTTGGGGCTATGAAGCACATGATCAGGACTATCCCTCAATTTTACAGAATCATGGAATTGTTTGGGTTGGAGGGGACCTTAAAGATGATCTCATTGGGACCTGGGCTGAACTCCATTCTCCTGTGTCCCGGGGGGCTGGGTGTTCCCGCTGATAGGGGTGGGAGATGTGAGCACCAGGGCTTTGCTTTAGCTCTGTCCCTCGTTTTCCTGGCCTGATGGTGATTTCCATGTCATGGCTGTTTGACCCCTGCTCCCCACAGACTCAGCAGCGGGAACTCACCGACCGACACGTCAAACAGACCGAGAAGGAGCTCAGCCACCAGCTCAGGCTGCAGAGGGAGCAGTATGAGGCAGTTATCCAGAGGCACCTGGCCTTCATTGACCAGGTAATCCCTCATCCCAACTCCTGAAGGCAGAGGCTGAGGTGGATGCACTTGCCTGATGCCAGCTCCTTGCCCTGCCCAGCTCCTCGAAGACAAGAAGGTGCTGAGTGAGAAGTGTGAGGCTGTGGTGGCAGAGCTGAAACAAGTGGACCACAAGTACGGCCAGAAGATCACCCAGATGCAGGAGCAGCACGAGCTGGTGAGGGGACAGGGAAGATGGGGGGACACGTGCGTGCTGATTTTGTTCAAATGGAGTCTCTGCCCGGAACAGTAGAATCTCTGTCACCTCGGTGGGACCTGGAGACTCCAAGGAGCTCTTCCCTGTGCATGGAAGGTCCCTGTCACCATGGAGCTTTGTTCTGGCTCCCCAAAAGGCTCCTGTCCTCTGCTGCCCGGGGCCAGGAGCATGGCGCTGACCAATGGATAGTGTAAGCTCCCAGGCTCTGCTTGGAGAGACCCTTCCCACACACCTGACACAGTTTGTCCAGGGGAGCTGTGGCTGCCCCATCCCTGGAAGTGTCCAAGACCAGGTTGTCAGGGCTTGGAGCAACCTGGGATAGTGGAAGGGGTCCCTGCCCATGGCAGAGGGTTGGAACTGGGTGAGCTTTAAGGTCCCTTCCAACTCCAACCATTCTGTGATTCCATGATCTCACTCAAGGCAGAGCTCTCCCAGGCTGGGGGTGACCAAGGTGTGGTGCTGGCAGAAACCCAATACCATGGAGGAATTTTGCCTCTCCTGCGGATGGAGACAGCTCAGCTCGCCCTGTGCCAGGCCTGGCAGGAAGGGAGGACCACTGGGCTCAGCCCAGCTCTGCCATCCCAGTCCCTACTTGTCCTTGACCTTGGAGCAGAGCTCATGCCTGGCCAGACTGTGGGGGTCCCTTAATCCCCAGAGCACGCTCCAACCACGCTGGCTCCTGGCCAGTCCCTCAGCTTGTCCGTGTCCTTGTCCCATGTGCTGTCTCCCCTCACCACCGTGGACTCCTGCCCAGCTCCACTCTGCCTGGAACAGGCACGGCTGTGTGGATTTGCCTCTCCCCCACCATTCCCCTTCTCTCTCCATCCCCTCCTTTCTTTCTCCCCAGGTCTGGCGCACTTTGGGCCCTTTTTGTGAGGTAAATGTGGTCTTTGCTCTCTTTTGTGCCTTGCCCTCTGCTCTCGTGCCCTGACCTGCTCTGGCCCTGCTCCAGCCCCTGCCAGAGGGTTTTCCATGGCAGGGAGAGGGAAGGCTGGAGAGGAGAGCACCATCACACAGGGACAGATGGGCTGCCCTGCATGCAGGGACCCTCGGCAGCCCCCAGTTCCCCTTCCCTCTCTGTTGGTGCTCTCATATCTTGGCAGTGAGCACTTTCCCAAGGGAATAGAGGAGAAGGCACTGGGAGAGTGTGTGGCCACTTCTCTGGGCTGGAAGAACACACCTGGCCAGGGCTGTGCATGTATCCATGTGCAGCTCCACAGCTTCCTTCCCAGCAACCTGGCTCCCAGGCTTAGGGCTTTTCTTTCCCAGCTTTTCTGAGTTTTTCCCATTTGCTTCCAAACAGGAGATAAAGAAACTGAAGGAACTCATGAGCGCAACTGAGAAAGTCCGTCGGGAGAAGTGGATTGAGGAGAAAACCAAAAAGATCAAAGAAATCACTGTGAAAGGTACGGGCAGGTTCCCTCAGCAGCAGCTGGAGCTGGGACAGTACCAGGGTGGTCCAGGAGAGATTGGGAAGAGCTCCTTGGTGTGGGCAGTGTTTACTCCCTGTTTCTGGTGGAGCAGAGGGCAAGAAAACCCCTCTGTGCTCATCCCCCCTTCTTACAAGCCCCTTTGAGCCCTTTGAGGCGGCCGAGGGCACCGGGGTGGGACCCAGGCCGAGCTATGCCCGTGCTTCCCGCTGTCCCAGGGCTGGAGCCAGAGATCCAGAAGCTCATGGCCAAGCACCGTGAGGACATCCGGCAGCTGAAGCTGCTGCACGAGGCCGAGCTGCTGCAGTCGGACGAGCGGGCGGCGCAGCACTACGGGCGGCAGGCGCAGGAGCTGCGGGGGCTGCTGGAGCGGGAGAAGGAGGAGCAGAGCCAGCGGGAGCGGGAGCGGGCCCGGCAGAGGTGTGTCACTGCGGGCTCAGCGCTGGCTTGGGCCTCAGCTCTGGGGTGCTGTCCGGCACCAGTCTGCTGGCAGGATCCCAATATTGGCAGCTCCACGGGGAGCAGCCCCCTTTCTGTCCACTGGCCTCAGGTGGGCCATGTTGCTGAGCTGGGAGCATCCTCTGGCATCATGAAGGGCTGGGTGGAGAAGAGGCCAAGTGCTCGAAGGCACGTCCCTGAAGGGTCTGTGTCCCACAGGTGTGAGCAGCAGCTAGAGCAGGAGGAGCAGGCGCTGGAGCTGCAGCGGCGCCGGCTCTACGCCGAGGTGGCTGAGGAGAAGGAGCGGCTGAGTCAGCAAGCAGCCAGGTGAGCAGGCTGGGGGCAGCCCTGGAGCTGTGGGGCTGGGCTCCCTGGGGCAGGCTCCCGTGGGAAGAGGGGCTGGTGTGGATGCTGGGAGCTGTGTCTGCAGGCAGCGAGCAGAGGCAGAGGAGCTGCGGCGGCAGCTGGAGGCCAACAGCTCGGCCCTCACCCGGGCGCTGCGGGATGAGTACGCCAAGGAGAAGGAGGAGCAGGAGAGGCGGCACCAGGTCTGGTTTCCTGTCACCTCCAGCCCTTTGGGTGCTGGCACCACCACACCTCGGACCCCACAGGGGCAGCCCCAGCAGCTGCTCCCAGCCAGCACAGGAGAGTGCCAGGGCTGAGCTGTTGTTTTCCCTTCTCCTCACAGGCAGAACTGAAGGTGCTGAAGGACCAGCTGGAGCTGGAGAAGCAGGCCTGGGAGGCCAACTATGTGAAGAAGGAGGTAATGGCAAGAACTGTCCTCCAAAGGTGCCACCCATGGGCTCTGAGAGGAATTTGGGGCCACGTTTGCTGTCTCCATTCCAGGAAGCCTGGCTGCTCTCTCGGGAGCGGGAGCTGCGTGAGGAGATGAGGAAGGAGAGGGACAAAGAGATCGAGCTGGTGATCCAGCGCCTGGAGGCTGACACGTCCTTGGCCAAGGAGGAGTGCGAGAGGGCAGCAGAGAACAGGTGAGAGGGAAAGGGAGGAGGGAGGTCCCAGGTCCTCCAGGGGCTGGTCCCTTTACCCTGTCCCCTGGGCATGGATGTCCAGGCATGTCCAGTGAGCTCTGGAGCGGTGTTAGTGCAGGAAGGAGCAGCTCACAAGGACAAAGTTTACCTCTTACCTGAGGAAACAGCTGTGGATCTCTTGTGAGGCAGCTCTGCCCTTACTGCTGTGCCCTAATCCCTCCTGCAGCAGGAATGGGGCTGGGATGTGCCAGGCTGCCTGTCCTTCCTGCCCGTAGGATCAAGAGGATCCGAGACAAGTACGAGGTGGAGCTGCAGGAGCTGGAGCGGTCGGAGCGGAAGCTGCAGGAGCGCTGCAATGAGCTCAAGGGGCGGCTGGCCGAGCTGGAAGGGGAGAGCATCCGGCTGCAGGGCCTGCTGAAGCACAAGGAGCAGGAGGTGGAGGAGATCCGGAAGGTGGGTGAGGAGCAGAGCCAGGCCCGTGCTGTCCCGGGGCACAGAGGCCTGACTGAGGTGATCTGGCAGGAATTTGCGGACAGGCTGGTGGGGACGGAGGAGGAGAACGCGCGGCTGAAGGCAGAGATGGCAGAGCTGAGGGCTCGGCAGCACCTGGAGCTGGACAGGCTGGTGCAGGAGAAGGACCGGGAGCTGGAGGAGGTTCACAGGAGGTGAGGGAGCCCAGGCTGGTGCAGGAGCTCAGTGCTGCATCCTCGGTGACGGCTTCAGCCCTGTCCAGGCAAACCGGGCAGAGGAGTCTTGCCTGAGCTCGCTGCTGCTCAGCCACCCTGAATCCTCTGTCCCTTGTCACTGATGGCCTGCTCTGTGCCATCCTGTCCCCCGGGCTGCTCTTGTGCCTGCGAGGAGAACATGAGTGCCAGGAGAGGCCAGTGGAGCACAGCTCTGTCTGTGTTCCTCCCTGGCAGCAGCCCTGGCCCGGATCACTGTCAACCTCCTGGGGGCTCTCTGTAGCTCACACATGATACCTGTGACTGCAGCCACTTGATTTTCCTCTCCAGAGGGGCAGGGCCCAGGGTCAGGGCACAGCCACAGAAGCTGAGAGCAGCTGAGAGATCCCCAAAATGCTATGATAATTAAGCCTTAGGAAGCTAATGAGCATTTCTTCCTGTAGCCAAGTCAGTTCACACTACACAGCACCCACCAGTGGAATAAAGGTGCTGCCGGTGTGTGTTTGTGCCTGGAGCCCAACTTTGGCTGGGGGAGAGGGACTGAAATCCCCGCTGGGGCCGGGCCCAGCCTCGTGTTTGGCACTGGGGTGTTCAGCCCTCCATGTCCCTGTCAGGGTGAAGGCAGCGGTGCTGAGGAAGGAGGAGAGCATGAGCAGCCTGCGGAAGCAGTACGAGGTGAGTGAGGGCTCCCTGGCCCTGCCCCAGCCGTGGCTGTGCCGGGCCCTGCGAGCTCTCTCTGCCCTGTGCTCCGTGGCAGGCCGCTGTGCAGAGAGCCAACCTCCTGGAATCCCTGCTGGAGCAGCAACGGCAGCTGGCTGCAGAGTGACCGTCCTGCCGGGCAGGGAGTGGGGCTGGGGCCAGGGTCCGGCTCTCCCCTCCCTCTTCCCTTGTTCTCCACAGCCTGGGCCAAATGCCTTGGCCATGCTGGGACACTTGGTGGCCTTTAGATGTTTGGGAGTTTTGTTCTGATGATAAATCTCTGCTGGTTTCTACAGCTGTTTCTGTACTTGTGCGCATCAGTGCCAGGGCACGAGTGGCTCTTCGAGGTCTGTGCCCACTCCCACCTTCCCAACCCCATTCCTGCATCCCAAGACCTTCCCTTTACTCTGAGGGTGCCCAGCACACTGATCTACGCCATGCTTCCCATTCTAAACTGAAATATCCAGTAGGATGCAGGGAGGCAGAGCCAGGGCAGGATGTGATCCCACAGCCTCTGCTACCTGCAGATTCCTCAGCACCCCCTGACAGGGCCGGGAAACGCCTGGGCTGGGCCGGTGGCATCTGTTTCCTCTCGGCGGGGAGTGTGCAGCCGCTCTGGGTCCCTCCCTCGGAGCGGGGCCGGCAGATGTTTTCTCAGCGGAGTCCCTGGTGTTTCCCATCCGTCCTGCTGGATGGATCCATCCCTGCACTCGGCTGGAGCCTTCCCCTGCCCCGTGGCAGCACTGTCACAGCCCCCACGGTCACATGGAGCCACAGTGAGACCCCAGGCTCCGTTTCCCTCTCCCTGCTGTTCCAGGCTGGAGAGCTCATCCCAGTGTGCTGGAAAAGGCCGGGCACGGCGCTTGTTCCGCTGTTGTTGCTTTTCCAAGGAGTTTCCTGAGCGCCGCTTCCGACCCCCGCCCCGGCCAGCTCCGCGTGGGCCACCCGGAGCCTGCGCCAGCGGCTCCTGCCCCCGGCTCTGCGAAATCTGCCGTGGGAGAAGGGGGCTCAGCCCACTCGCTGCCCGGCCAGGGGGTCTTGTGCCTGTGCCCAGCCCCGGTGTAGGACTCCGAGCCCCGTGCGGCATCACCGCCGTGGGGTGAACACCCGGCCACGGTCCCCGGGGTGC